>JABUQX010067167.1:25000-44673 GCA_015478945.1 Trachelipus rathkii | reverse complement strand
TTTAGAATACAATTTAATGAATAACAGCGATAATTAAAAGCTAAGCCAACAAAGAGTAATAAGTTTAAGTATAAAATAAAATGATGATGCTGCTTCGAAATCATAAAAATTCCCCAAAACAGGGTTTCTAATGAATGTCGTAAAATATTCCCAAATATCGTTTTGTAGCCTATCCAATTATTGAATAATCTCATTTCCTTCAAAGAAAGATAAAATTACTTTTGACTAGTGTGATATAATTGTTAATATTAAGACGATATTCATATTAAAGTTTGATAGCAACAGAAAATGAAGAAGTCGACGAAGCAATGATTAGGGACAGATTCCAAAAAACGGCTTAAGAGTTATGAGAAATTGATGATTCACGATTACCACAACTTAATTTCCAAAAAGGGCTTTGAACAATGCTGAGTATAAAAAAAATAATCCTCTCTCCATGCTGCACTCACAAGCGAAGCGTTTAATGTTATCAAGTTATGCATGTAACGATCGAATTGTTATATCTGCGACTGTAAGATTCTAGAGTTTAAGTGCACTTTAGCACATTGCTCTATAATGGTTGCGTATCATTGAGATAACTATTAGTGTGTACCGAATTGAATTTTTCAGTCCTCACCGGAGCCGGAACTTGGGCCCGAATCAAGAAAAATCCCGGCCGGAGCCGAAATTTTTAATCTCCTATTCTTAGTATTTTATATAATGGTTCAACAAAAGATTATAGATCTTGACATGCCTTCAAGAATTCATTAGAGGCATATTATTGATTGTGTTGACAAATGGAGCTGTTGATTATCAATTTTCATTTCAGTAATAACATTTGATAATAGTTACACCATGAATCACTTTTCAAATTACCACCCAATTTGGTTAAGTGGCCTAAATTATAACTAGATAAAAATACCATATTAGTTAACAGATAATACGTAATGGCTATTAATAAAGTCCTCATGGAAAGCTGATTAAAAATGGTATTCGGGGCACTCATGGTCTTGCCTTGGGCTCGGTTATTTTCCTAATCTATAAAAATTATTTGGATAATGGATTACAAATCAAAGTATCTGATATCTTGATGACGAAACTAAATTTCTTATCTCCATTGCAAAATTGAATACACTTCGTTGTAGGGTTGATAAGTGGCCAAAGTATAAGTAGCATAAAAGGATCAACGTATTTCAAGTGGTAAATCAAATAGGGATTTTAATTTTATATTAAATAGAAACGTACTTCGGCTATTGAGAAAGAAAAAACTACTGGATGCATTATCTGAATAACCATCTGAAAATACCAAGCAATATTGAATCTTTAAAATAGAGCTAAACAAAATTAAATATAAACCATAAGGTTTTATAAGAGTATGAGATAATATAATCAGGGTTTATAATAGTAATGTGAAGCCAAGTTAAGTCTCTTAATGAATTAAAGTGCATTTATATCTACAGTCTGCAACAAAAGAAGAAACAAGAATTATGAAATAAGTTTGAGGGAAATGGATGGCATGCTTTCTATGGAAAGATGGAATTTCTTATATATACAGATAAACACAACCGCTCACGGGCAGAGCTCTAATCTAGGTGGGGGTGTACTCAAATAATGTCCGAGCAGGACGAAGCGAAGCCCAAGCAGAGAATAGCACACATTCTCCCACCCGACCAGTTGCGAACCTGGGACCCTAGCTTTGTTAGCGAATGCTCTACCACTGAGCTATCGGGCGCAAAGATCTAGAGGTCACGAAAATAAAATAAAATAAGAAGCATTTGTCAGGATTTGAGAGAACACTTGTCGAGCAACTTTGAAGTTAATGTTTGGACTGGTTATCCGTTTGCGCCCTTGAATATCATTCGTCATAAGTGATTCCACTTTCAGATATTTCTCAAGGGCATTTCGTCATCAACTCTCTCTCTCTCTCTCTCTCTCTCTCTCCTCTCTCTCTCTCTCTCTCTCTTTCTCTCTCTCTCTCTCTCTCCTCTCTCTCTCTCTCTCTCTCTCTCTCTCTCTCTCTCTCTCTCTCTCTCTCTCTCTCTCCTATTGCTTTCTAATCACTAAAATGATTATTTTCGCTCCCCTTATAATATTGATATAGGAATGAAAAATTACTTCTCTGAACTTATCTTTTTCTGCATACCTTCTCGAGTGAATCGTTTTCCAACTAAAATTATTATATATATAATATATATATATATATATATATATATATATATTATAAAATTATATAAATATATATATTATATATATATACTATATATATATATATATATATATATATCGTAGCATATATATAATAATATATATATATTACTATACATTATACCACTATCATAATACTTAGTTCCTATAACGTCACCCATGTCACCACGTATAATATATATATATAATATATATAATATATAATATAATAATATATTATAGTAATATATAATATATAAAATAATATAAAATATATATATATATATATATATATATATATATATATGATAAAATTACTAATAAAGTCTCTATAGTTAAATATTTTCATTTTTCAATTAATTCATTTTGTATCCAAGTTATAATATTAATTATTATTTTGATAGCTCACAAAACATTACAAACAGGACTTCAAAAAATATGGTTTTTTATTTTCACTAGAAATTTGCTGCAATCATTTTTAGAGTTTTAGTTTTAAAAAAATTTTCATATTTTTTTTATTTTGTTTTATTGAAAAGGTTCAATAGCTCTTAGAAGATCTCCGAAAATGGGAAAATGTTCATGAAACATCAAAGATTAAATAAATAATTTAGTGTTTTATAAAAGCTTTAGTTTTTATGAATAATATTTTCAGTTGCAAAAGTAAAGGAGATGAGCCGTATAGAAAGTTTCTAGTTGAAAAGACGGTTGCGCGACAGTCTATCTAAGCACTCAGCAGCAGATTGTGAGAGGAAAAGCATTTTATAGCGAGGCCAAAAAACAAAGATTAAAAATAATGAAAAAAGAGACCAAATAAGCTATTGAGACGATCAAGATAACGGTCTCAGCAACATTTGGAAATAACTCAAACGCCGTAACAAAAAAACATTGTATTTTATTTAAATAATCAAAAGCGTAAATTCTTATTAAATAACAAAGTAACGATAAAAAAACAGTATAATTGCTAATGAAAATTCGTATGTAATTTCCAGGTATATAATCATAAAAATATGTTTATTTTCTATATTTGTTAGATACTAGAATTGTAATAAATTATAGTCTCATTATATAATTTTTTAAGAACATGTTTAAAGATTATTTTTATAAATAAAATTGAAAATAGTCGTCCATTATTTACCTTTGCTTATGTCATCTTGTAATTAGAATTTTTTTAAGCTGTTTCGTATAAAACACCAGCATAGAGTGCAATTAAAAGCTTTTTAGTTGGGAACATTTCACACACTCACACACCTACAGACACACCTACACACAAGACATACAGAAACCACCTACACACTTACATAGACCACAAATACACACCACACACACACACATATATTATAATATATATATATATATATATTATATAATATACTATATATATATATATATATATCACCGCTCTCACCCTCATCCGTAATAGTATATATATATGTTATAATATAATATATATAATATATATACTTATATATATAATTATATAATAATTATAATATAATATTATATATATTATATATATATATATATATATTATCTATATAGATAATAATATATAATAATAATAATAATGAATAATAGTAAAATTAATAATAATAATAAAATAATAATAATAATAATAATAATCATAATACATAATAATAAATAATAAATAATAATAATAATAATAATTAATCATAATAATAATCATTAAAATAATAATAACTAATTATGAAAAATTTAGCTTTCTTTGCTTCTCTGAATAATTTTCTTTGTAGAAATGATTATTTTTATGTAAACCTAGTATGTAATTGGATAATTTAATAACATACCATCAAATTTTTTATCTACAAAAAATTATATATAAAAAATCTTGTTGTAGTTCAAATGTTAAGTCACAACAAAAATATCGAAAAATTTAAAAAGAAAAGTAAAATTGTTCAAGTAATAAAAACTGAAAAATTTCCACATATACCATATTTAATACCCATGTATGTTTGGCGTAGATTATAACGTTCAAAATTTAAACAGTATATTATATATATATATATATATATATATTATATATATATATTATATTACTATATACTATATATATATAATATATATATATATATATATGACTAATATATATATATAGATATATATATTATTATATATAGTATTCAGAGACGACTAATACGCTCGTGCTTAACTCGTGCTACTCGTGCTTGCACGATTATTATTATAAAATACGAACGAGCTTCTTCAAGATTGTCGTCCCAAAGTAATTAAATATTCTCTATTATTTGTGAAAATAGTCATCTGAAAAGAATACATTACAAATACAAAGCAAAGATTAATGTTAATTTCAAACAAAAAGTTTAAGAATCATCGCTTTAAATAATGCTATTTTTTAACCAGTTATAAATGATACGGCTCATGCCTCTCCGAAAAAGCGAAGAGAAAATTTGAAGACAGTGTACTTATTTTTTTTCCTACCTAGAAATCTAATAAATCACTCGTTTGTATTTAAAAAAAAAAACTTAAAAATAAACATACTTGTTCTATACTGCACATTTTGGATTAAAAAATAATTATATATTTAACAGTCTAAATATCTGCAATTTGAAAGAAAAACAACCTACCTTCTCCCATAAACCATTTAAGTAAAAGAAAATTAAATATGTAACTCAAATATTCTCATATAAATAATTATTTTGTTAATTTATATCTATTACTATATATATATATATATAAATATAATATATATAATATATATATATATATTTATATATATAAATATAATAATATATAGTATACATTATATTACATTATATATTATATATATAGTTACTATATATATATTATATATATTTACAGTATATCATATTATATATATATAAATATATATACTATATATATAATATATAATATATAATATATATATATATATTATATATATATATATATATATTATATATAAATATAAATAATATATATATATATATATATTATTATATTTTATATGCATACTATAATATAAAATATTATATCGCCTCACATCCGATCAGCCGGCGTGCTCTCGCCTCTATAGCCTACACCTATATTCAATATATTATAGTATATATATATATATATATATAGATATATAATAATATATATATATCACTATATATTACTAAATATATAGAGAGAGTGGAAGAGACGAAGAGAGAGAGACGAGAGAGAGAGCACGATAGTAAAAAGTTGACTAGCATGATGATGATATAATTATATTTATAATTATATATATATATTATATTTACATAATATATATATAATAGTATAATAAATATATATATATATCGTATATATATATGATATATATATAGATATATATATATATAATATACTATATAAATATTAATATATATATATCCTTACTTAATTAATTATTAATAATTAATTACAAAAGAAATTTATTTAAGGAAAATTATTCTCATTGAGATATGCACAATTGGCTCAGCAAATCTGAAAACGTAGGAGCTTTAAATAATAACAATTTAACACAAAATTGAAAACATTTCACTATGCATTAGAATAAAAAGAAATTCTTTTATTAAGCTTATTTGAGATTGTTTGTGTTACCATAAACTAAAATCTAAATGACGAACATGACTCATAAATATCCGGAAAACTATCCAGTGTCATACACCACAGTTAATCTATAAACTATATAAAAATTAAATTTACTGTATAGTGTGTTGCAAGGCGTATGATGTGAATTGTTCCACAATGACATTTATTTATATATATTTACTATAATATATATATAGTATATATATAATATATATAGAATATATATCATATATATATATATATATATAGTTATAATATAATATTATATATATATATATACATATATATATATATATATAAATATAATATATATATCATATATATATATATATATCTAACAGTAATAAAATAATCTTAAAAATCACAAGTTAAAAATCAAAGCAATTTAATTAAATTATGATTAAAATCCCGATAAAAAAAATGAAACCAGTCAAAATATACTCTAAAGGATACAAAAAAAATGCCCTTGTTCACTTTTGAACATTCGCCACAAGCAAAAGCCGAAAAATTTTCACAATTCACAAAAGGCATCATTAAGTCTTGCGAGAAAAACAAAGTTCAACGTGCCCCTTTGAAATAAATAAGAATTTATACGAATAACCCAAACTCCTCCCTCTCTCTCTCTCTCTCTCTCTCTCTCTCTCTCTCCTCCTCTCTCTCTCTCTCTCCTCTCTCTCTCTCTCTCTCTGTCTCTCTCTCTCTCTCTCTCTCTCTCTCTTCTCGTGCGTGCGTGCTTCTGTGTGCTTGCTCTTAGTGCGTGCTTCTTCTGTCTCTTCTCTCTCTCTCTCTTCTCTCTCTGCTCTCCTCTCTCTCTCTCTCTCTCTCTCTCTCTCTCTCTCTCTCTCTCCTCTCTTCTCTCCTCTCTCTAATTCTCTCTCTCTCTCTCTCTACTCTCTCCTCTCCTCTCTCTCTCTTCCTTCTCTCTCTCTCTCTCTCCTCTCTCTCTTCCTCTCTCTCTCTCCTCCACACTCTCCTCTCTCTCTCTCTCTCTCTCTCCCTCTCTCTCTCTCTCTCTCTCTCTCTCTCTCTCTCTCTCTCTCTCTCTCTCTCTCTCTCTCTCTTCTCTCTCTCTCTCTCTCTCTCTCTCTCTCTCTCTCTCTCTCTCTCTCTCTCTCCTCTTCTCTCTCTCTCTCTCTCTCTTCTTCTTCTCTCTCTCTCTCTCTCTCTCTCTCTCTCTCTTTTAAGACCTCAATTTGAGCAGTTAAGAAAAAAAAGTTCATTTTCTCGAAAATCATTTCATCATTTTTTGTAGTTCAAAAGGCCAAGTATTCTCACTGCTTTGTTTTGTCTCTCATCATTGTATTGACGCAATTTCACAAGAATTCCCAAACTCTTACACTCTCTATGTATCACATTTACTTATAATATATTAATATATATATATATACTAATATATATATATCATATATATATATATTATATATATAATATATATATATATATATTATAATATAATTATAATATATTATATCATTATATATATTATATACTATATATAACTATATAATATAAACTATATATATTAAATAACTATATAATATATATATAATTATATATAAATATACAATATATACAATATATCTATATATATATATATATATAGATATATATTAATATATTATATATATTAATATATATAATATATAATTATAATAATATATCATATATTATATATATATATATATCATAAATATATAATATCAACGTTTATAAAGTATTATATATATATTATAATATACTATATGTAATATATATATATATATATATATATTATAGATATATATATATATCTTTCTTCATTCTACCTTTTTTCTCCCCAAGAACTGGGTGTTTAAGTCTTACATGCAGCGAAAAGGAAACAGCTAGAAGAATATGACAAAAAGTCGAAAAAAAGGCCACCCTACCACCCCCTCTTACCATTAATTATAGAAACGTCGTCGCAGTCAAAAATCCACCCTAGAGCTTCACAGGACCGCGACGGACCTCACTTATGTAAATCGTCATAATTAGGGTTCACCCCTGGCCAGGGAGCCACAATCATACCCCCCTTCACAAACCCCGCTTATTCTTCTCTCTTCACGTTGTTCGGCCATGTCTACGTCACCTTTTCTTCTCGCTCTGCCAAAGACTCAACATTTCTCTCCTGCCAACTTCCTTTACTTGACTCAATCCATCTTTTCTTCGTCTCCCAGCCGGTCGGTTCCAACACACTCACCACTATACTTTCCGCTTAACAATTCAATATCATTTCATCCTTTCGCCCACATGACCAAATCCATCTCCAACAGATTTTTCATTATTCTCTACGTTTACCCCTTTCTTCACACCACACCACTCTCTCAATACATTCAAACCTCATTTTATCAATTCTTTTCACACTTAATACGCCCCTAAGATTTCCATCTGACACACATTTGAACTTGAGATCTATACTTCTTATTCCAGACCCATAGTCTCACTACTATTACAATAACACCATGTAACACATTTACCCTCATGCGAGAACCCTAGCCGCACTCCAACTAGCCTTTTACATTCACCAACGATTAATTGCACCAGCCCACTTTCCTGCCATTCACAACTTTCTACTACACACTTGGCATCATCCGTTCCCTTCTCATCCAACATATACCCTAAATATTAAACTCAACCCTTTTCCAGCTGCTCACCATCTAACATAAACATTCACACTGAGGAGTGTCCTCACTTACAACCATAAACTCTTATCTACAATTATTTTCAAACCCCTCCTTTTACACACCCTGCCAAATCTCTCTACCAATCCTCTCAAACTCTCTTCAGATTCGCAACAAAAACCAAATAAATCACTGCATATAGATAGTAGGGCAACCCGCCCATTCATCTCCATTCGTCCATGCATTCTAACACCATTCCTGGCACCCCACCTCTCAATTTCTTTCCATAACCCCATCCATATTACAAAATTGAATAACCCAAGGAGACATACCACAACCCTGTCTCACTCGCATATTAATAACCCAATATTCTCATATCTACTATTCTATCTCTATTATGCTGTACACACGGCGGGGCTCACGTATGCCTATAGCAAGCTTTTTTATTTCCATCGAAGCCTATCTACCTGAAACACCCAGTGTATTATCCGACTATACACCGACAGTTAGGAACTCGCCTAATTATAGCGGCGTCATCATACGCTGTTGGAGTATCCATAGAAATCCTAAATACATTTATTCTTTTCTCCCTCATTTCTCAACATTGTTCAATGTAAAGATTTGTCCACACATCCTCTACCACTCCTAAGCACACCTTGTTCTTCACAATCATTCTTCAGTCACTCGACCTACTCTTTCGACCAAAATACTCAGCTATATTTTCCCTACAACACTCACTAAACTTATTCCCCCTATAATAATTTCTACAGTTCCCCTTATCTCCCTTACCCTTATCATAAGGGTACTAATTACTGCTCTACTCCAATCCTCGACTATTTACCCGCATCATAAGACGGCTTTATATGCAACATCCAAATCCAATCATATCCATCCTCGCATCCGTTCTGATCATTTCAACCAGTAATTCATTTCTATACCGCAGACATTTACCATTTTAACTTTCTCACTCTACTATTACCTCCTCCTTGCTAATTTTACCTCAACCCCAAAATATCTATTTCTTTTTTCTACCATAAAACACACACACATTCCACTCTCACCCCTCATTACTGCCAATCTATATTATATATATATATATATATATATATATATATAAAATATATAAATAATAGTATATAAATATAAGAGTTATGTATATATTAGTATATATATAATATATAATAATATATTTATATTATACTATAACTACATAGTATATAATAATACTATATATATATTGTATAATAATTCTGTATATATATATATATATATATATATATTATATAGATATAATAATATATCTATAATAGTATATTAATATATATATATATATATAAATTATATATATATAATATATATATATATTATATATATAAATTATATATATATATATATGTATAAATAATATATATATATATATATATATATATATATATATATATATATATATATATATAATATATATATAATATATATATATTTATATATATATATTATTATATATGAAAACTCTCTAAGAAAAAAATAATTATTACCTTATCTTTTTATAATTTAAATTCCGCACAAGACCTAACACAAAAGCAATAATATTTTCATTCTCGTCAAAAAGTATCTCATAATAAAAATAATCACCAAAACATTACCAACAGTTACGATTATAAATTCGTACAACTACCACTACTACTTGTGCCAATAATAATAATAATAATAATAATAATAATAATAATAATAATAATAATAATAATAATAATAATAATAATAATAATAATAATAATAATAATAATAATAATCAATTATAATAATAACAGTAATAATAAGAATATTGAAGATATAATAATAATAATAATATAATAATAATAAATAATAATAATAATAATAATAATAATAATAATAATAATAATAATAATGGCTAGAGGCGAGAATAAACATTTTACTTTTAAAATTTTTTTTAAATATTCTTTACAATAATATCTTCATTTTTAGCAATAACACATAAAAAGGGGAAAATTTGTGCAGCTTCAAAAGTGTATTTAAATGGCCGGAATGTTATTTTAAATCATTTTTTCTGAAACATTTTTTTTGAAAACAGACACGAAAAAGAAAAACCATAATATTATTTTTAAGATAATATAGTTTGTGAGTATCAAAACCTATTTTAATATGGCTATATTTCAATATGAATATATCTATATCTATATCTATATCTATATCTATATCTATATCTATATCTATATCTATATCTATATCTATATCTATATATAATTATTGATTTGAGCTGAAATAGTGTGAAAAATATAATATTTACTATGCTTGAATTTGTTTTTATGTTAAAAATTGTGCGAATTGAACAGGACAAATGTATTTTTTTTACGAGAAATGGAAGAGTAACCAAAAAAAGTGGTTTAAATTGACAAAATGGATGAATATCACGTCTCTTCACTTTATAGCTTAAATGAAGAAGGAGAATAATATTCCTTATTATATTATTTAATAGGAAAAATAAATATTTATATTAACAAATTCTCTCTAATTTTCAAACAAATGAGAAAAACAATAAAATTTAACATTATATATAAAACATTCATGTTAAAATATTTAAAAAAAATATGAATATAAAAAAAAATTACTGAAAAAAAAAAAGTCAAAATACATTTCCATCTTCCTCTTTTTTTCCCCTTGATCTATGAAGACCTTTTCCAGGTCTCATATCCCCTCATAATATTTTGGCAGCGTCTTTCCTCTTAAAAACGTCGGGCCTTTGCCCAATATCCGGTGCCCAATATCCGATGCTCAATATCCGGACGGATCTGTAATTCCTGTGAAGAACAAACGGAACTCGAGGAAATATTGCCATAAATAAGAATCTAAATTTATTTTATCTTATTTGAAATGATTCAATCAAGTTCTGAGTATTCTTTAAAAGGAGAATATATATATATATATATATATATATATATTTATATTATGTTATTAAGGTTATATAAGGTTATATTATTATTATATATATATATAGCAGTTACATTATATATATATATATATTAAGATATTATTTCATATATTACAAAGGTTATTGGTATTATGTTATATTATATATATTATGTTATATTATTATTATATATATATATATATTAAGTTATATATTATATATGTTATTATTATATTATTATTATATATATATATATAAACATACAATATTACATATATAGCCACATTTATGTATAGAGATATAAGGTTGGAGCAGAGCATATATATGTTGTTAGTTATTGTTGTTACAGCAGCATATATATATATATATATACATATATATACAGAAGAGCAGCAGAGCGAGCGCTATATATATAAGGTTAAGGCTACTACATATAGTTATATATATTATATATATAAGGTATAAATATTGGTTATATAATAGCAGCAGCAAACATATATATGGCGTTATATACAGCAGCGTTGTTAGTTAGAAAGTTATTAGAGCAAATACATATATATATATATTACTATATATTAAGCCATATATATATATATAGCATATATATATATATAATATATGCTATTATTGGCTACATTGGTATATAAGTTAGCATACAGCAGCAGTTGTTGCTAAGTTGTTACAGTTGAAGTTGCTACATATATATAAGAGTTATATGAGTATATAGCATATATATATATATATATATATATATATATATATATGTTATATAAAGTATATATATATATATATATATATATATATATTTTACATATTACAGAGCATAAACACGTGGCAATCACGCAAGGCAAACCCCCAATCATGAGGAGGTGTATCATTTAACGTCCTTAGTAGGACGAAGCCAAGCCCAAGGTGAGAATAACTCACAATCTCACACCAGACCAGATGCGAACCTGGGACCCCTCACTTTTTTTGGCGAGTGCTCTAAGCTATCGGGCGCTTTTATATAAATAAATATAAAATACACAAAAAAATATATACACATATACAAATATAAATATCACCATTATTACCATTATTATCATTATCATTATTACCACTATCACCGTTATTACCATTACAATTATCAATATTATTATCATTATCATTATCATCATTATCATTAACTTTTACATATGGATAATTCGTTTTGAAATATTTTGAAACTTAACAGTGCCAAACTTTATGCCTGCACCATGAAATTAGTCATTAATACAATACAGTTATAAGGAAAAAAACTATTTTAAGTTTTATCAGTAAAGAAACTGGCTCTATACAGTAAAACCTAAAGTAAATTAGTAAAATAATATACAATTATTTAAAAAAAAATACGATAAAAAAGAAAAGAAAACTTTTTTAACCAAAAATAAAAAGTGCTCAAAAAGGTTTTCACTCACATATATATATATATATACAGTATATATATATATATATATATATATATATATGCTAAGGTAAGGGAGCAGGTAGCGTATATATATATATATTAAGGTGAGCAGGGCGAACGCTGGCATATATATACATATATATATATTTATTATAAGCAGCAGCAGTAGCAGCATATAAGGTAAGGGTATATGCATATATAAGGTTAAGCAGCAGCAAATATAGCATATGGGTTATATATATATAGCATATATGGTTATATTATATATATATAGCATATATATATATATAGTGAGCATATGGCGTTATATATATATATATGGTATATATATATTATATATAAGCAGCATATGGTGTTATATATATATATATATGGTATATATATAAGGTTGCTATATATATATTTACATATGAAAAACATTTGGCAAGTATTGCAGTATTATGCTGTTACAGCAGCGTTATATATATATATATATATATATATTTATATATATATATATATATTATATATATATATAGTGCTTTTATATATGGTATGTAAAATTGCTGCCCACACCACAATAAAATTTGATAATTTACTCGGACAACTTATTTGGTTTGCCCTTAATCGAAGTTTGAAATTAAATTTAGCATAAAACTCATTCGATGAAATCTTTAAAGAAAAGGAAGACGACTCCGGAGTTCAAGTCCATTTCCCAAATTGATTTCTCTTCTAAAGACCAAATTTAATAACCAAATTTCGACAAAGACGAACTCTGGCGGAGAAGTCGGAACAACTAAGCAGAGACAACGTTACTCAAAGCCTTTAAACGATCGAAGTAGTAACCAAAAGATGTTCGTCGAGTAAACTTCCTTTTCATTCCCTTAACTAACTTTTAAGCGCAATCGTATACCCTACCAAATTATTTCTTATGTATACCGATCATACATACACACTTTCACACACACACTCATGCACACGCCATTAGACACACACACACACACACACACACACATATATATATATATATATATATATATATATATATATATATATATATATATATATATATATATGCAGCATATATATGGTATATATTATATTATATATGTTAATATATATATATATATATGTTATATATATATTATTGCTATATATATATATATATATATAAAGATATATATATAATATATATATATATACATATATATATATATGAGTTGAAGATATAATTAATATATATTAAATATATATTATTACATATATATATATATATATATATTATATATATATATATATATATATATATATATATATATATATATATATATAGATTGATTGATAGAAAAAAAAGGAAAATCAAAGACAGTGCACAAGGGTGCGTTTCATAGAAAGAAATGTAAAAATATAGTTTATAATGCAGTTGAGCATAGAGAAAGCAAGAAGTGTGAATTCACCAAAATAAATTTTACAAAAGGTGAAAAAGAATAAAATAACATTTTACATTTTGATAGCTAACAGAACATTACAAACAGGCTTCACAAATATGTTTTTAAGATAAAACAGAAAGTAAAATTGAACTTACATTTAGTTTTTAAGCGGAAAAAGATAAAAGAAATTTTTCATATTTCATTGTATTTTGTTTTATTGAAAAGGTTCAATAGCGCTTACAAGATCTACGAAAATTCAGAAATGTTAATGTTCATGGAACATTAGATATTAAATAAATAATTTAATGTTTTAAAAAAGCTTTAGTTTTTAAGATTAATTAAGCAGTTGCAAAGTAAGGGAGGATTGAAGCTCTATAGAATGTTCTAACACCAAGACGCTCCCGCGCAAGTCTATTGAAGCACTTTGCAGGCAGATGTTGAGAGGGAGTAAAGACATTTGTTATAGCGAGTGCAAAAAAAAAAAAAAATAAAATATAAGATTGATATTAGATACGTACTCTCACTTATTCAGTTTTAATTATGTTTGTTTTTGCTGTAAAGACGATATAATTCGCATCCGAGCATTTGTGCTTCCCTACGTTCTTGAAGTCGATCTTGGTCTGGACGTTTTATATGCTACTTCGTAATTAGCCAGCAAAAGATGTTCAAATCAAAGTCTTGTTGGTTACGAAAGCATTTAACAGTTCTGAAATATATTTGGAATAAAAAGAAGAGTTCCATAACAGTCCCGAGAAAGTGTGGAACTAATAGAAGAACACCATTCCTGCAGTCATTTCAAAAAAATCTGCAAGTTTGCAAAGAGAGAAAGAGGGATGTTTGCAACCAACGCACAAAGGAGAGGCACGAGCTGTTACATTCGAGCATTCTATCCTCCGTCTGCTTTACAACTAGCAATTGAGGAATAGACCGCAGCTGCTCTGTTTAGTAAAGAAGAAATAGAAAATTGCCTCCTCTGGGGTCGAAGCTGTTCTTGAATCTAACTTTTTTGGGTTAGACTCAGTTTGAGGATGGCTCAGTCGGTATAGCGTTCGAGTATGTCGGTCTCAGCCGCAACATGCGCTGGTTCGACCCCAGACGAGGCAATTTTCTTTATCTTCCCACAATAGTTTTTTATTTACTATACAAATTTAATCTGCGGTCTATTGCAGTATTTACATTTTTTAAATCTTACAGAACGAAGGAAGGACAGGGAGAAAACCTGTTGATATCGCCTTGAAGGGGGTTCGGTCGTTTGAAAGCTGTTCTTGAATCTAACTTTTTGGGTTAGAGGATGGCTCAGTCGGTAGAGCTTCCGAGTATGTCGGTCGCAGTCACAACATGCGTCGGTTTGACCCTAGAGGAGGCAATTCTCTTTAAATTCCTACAATAGTTCTTTATTTACTCTTCAAATTTAAGCTGCGGTCTATTGCAGTATATATATATATATATATATAAGTTATTAAGGTTATAAGGT
This sequence comes from Trachelipus rathkii, assembly GCA_015478945.1. Lineage (NCBI taxonomy): Eukaryota > Metazoa > Arthropoda > Malacostraca > Isopoda > Trachelipodidae > Trachelipus > Trachelipus rathkii. The sequence continues at coordinate 29,066 of JABUQX010067167.1, read as the reverse complement.
AGTATATATATATATATATTATATATTATTATTATATATATATATATATATATATATATATATATATGTATTTATATTTATATAGTAAAAAATATCAGTTTCTAAAATTTCTTAGACTCTTTCTCATTAACTATTACTCTTTGTATCCCAAGTTATATAGAGTATATATATATATATATATTATATATATATAGTTATATATATATATATATATATATATATATATATAAGAGTATATATATGTATATATATATAAGTAAATTTATATATATATATATATATAAACATATATATATATATGTTATTATTATTATTGCTGGTTATTATTAAGTTATATATATATATATAGTTATATGTTATATATATATATATACATATATATTATTATAAATATATATATTATTATTATATTGGTTAAGCATATTATTATATAAACATATATTATTATACATAAGGCTGGGTTGTTACAGCAGTGTATATACAGCAGATATGTTGGCAGTGCTGAGCGTAAAGGCTGTATATGTTGCTGGCTGGCGTATACATACAGCATACACAGTATAGCAGCAGAGCAGTATGGAGCAAGGTGCTAAGAGGAGCAGCAAGGTTAAGGGTGTTGTTGCAGCAGCAGCAGCTATGCTATTATTGGTTGTTGTTGCATATGTTGGTGCAGTTACTGCTATTGGCTGGTTGCTACACACATATATGCTATATATATATGCGTTGGTTATTATTGGTTGGTTGGTTATTTATTGCTGGTTGTTGTTACATATTGCTGTATATATATTATTATATATATTACAAAGTTATTAAAGCTAGTTATTATTATTACTATTATTATATATAAATATATATTACAGTTACAAAGAAGAAGAATATATGCTGCTATTAAGCTATATATGGCATATATATTTCATAATATGATATATACAAAAGAAATGAAGGTTATGTTATATATATATTATATATATATATATATATATATATATATATATATATATATATATATATATATATATATATATATATATATATATATATATATATATAATATTTAAGAAAATTATTTTGTCTTTCTTTCCTGAATAATTTTCTTCGTAGAATTAATTATTTTTATGTGAAACTAGTTGTAATTGGATCATTTAATATAAATATAGGTCAAAATTTTTATATATAAAAAAAAAAATAATTTTAATAAATTTAAAAATCAAAATGTTTTTTATAAATAGTGGAGAAAATTTAAAAAGAAAAAGAAAATTTTTTAAGTAATAAAACCGCACACATACATATAAACCCAGATGTTTAGGCGTAGATTATAAGGTTCAAAATTTAAATATATATATATAAAAAATAATATAATATATATATATATATATATATATATATATATATATATATATATATATATATATATATATATATATATATATATATATATATATATATATTATATATATATATATATATATATTATGTTGTTATTTATATATATATATATATAAAGAGCGTGGTCATGGAGAGAAAGAGCCTATAGAGCGGAGTCGAAAAACGACGTACCGTATTACCGCCGCCGAACACAGCAAAGGCTATATATATATATATATATATATGGAAGAGTAGTTACTGTTATATGCGTTGCTGGGCATATATATAGCAGTGTTATACATATGTATATATATAAGGTTATATATATATCGTATGTATATATATTACTAAGGATATACATACATATATATAGTAGCAGTTGTATAGTTATATAAGTATATATATATATATATATATATATATATATATATATATATATATATATGCCTAATTTGCCAAATCAACTAATTTTTAGATATTTGAAACCTTATAAATTAATGTTATAGAATTCTTTTATATCTTATCTTTGCTAAAGAAATAATTAGTTATTTATCTTTTATTTATTTAACCACTGAAAAATAATAGCAATATTTAAAAATCTGACAATAATGTAAAATTCTGTAATTTTTTTGTTTAAAAGTTCATGCATTTGATTCGAAAAGGAATTACCTTAAAAAATTGGATATTTATTTTTTTTAGTCAAAGCATGACTCTTTAATGTTGTGCAAAAACATTAACACTCTGTCTCCGAGTGCATCCGGTTTTTTTAGGAGAAGGTCGATCCTCCACCCTGGAAGAGTCTTTCAATTTTCCACGGAAAAAGGAGGGTGAGCTTAAATATTTTCTAGCAAGGGACAGCCAAATGCTGAAAGATACCTTATTCGATGACCACCATTGTAAGAGACTTTCTGAAATTTTTAAATACCCATATTGTTTTATTGGACGATTTCAAATTTGCATAACATCTTCAATTTTTTTCAATATATGTGTCTTTCTCCTAGGGAATGAGTTCTTTGCTGCTTTTAAAGTCTTTTTCTCTTTAAATTCCGAAAACAGCTTTCAAAACGAAGTTAAAACTATTTTAATAGTATCACCTTTTTCTCCCTTCACTTTAATGGCCAACCAACCTGACCATATTTTGTCCCAGTCTATAATATTTTCCTTTCCTTTTTAGGCAACATATATTCTAAATATCCATTGTTCAAGTATATCTTCCACTTTTTTATTGTCATATTCATCCTCAAGGAATGTAGTTTTAAAGCGTGGTCCAAGATAGGTAGCAAGCACAAGATTCTTATCGGTAAAGTAAATGCTAAATCTATTTTTTTACTGAAATTTTTCCATGCTGATGCTGTAGACCCAAGTCCCAAAAGTTCTTTTTTCTGACTTTTCAAAAAAACTGCAAATCACTTTCATTTTTGGGATTATTGCCGATGCCATTGATTCCTTGTGGCTCAATAAATTTGTACAATCAGCAAAATTTTTAAGTATTTTTAGCAATTTTTCAAGAACTTTCCGTTGTTTCTAAGCATGCAGGTTTTGAATGATCACTGCACTGAAATGAGAGCCGTCTTTTTGTTCAAATATTTTTGAAAGCATATGATACTGGCTATTACATCTGGTTTGTACATCCTGAATAAATCTGTGTTGTGGTAAATTAAATCTAGTTTGATATTCTTCATACTTGGCAATAGCTTGAGGCGAGTGATTAAAATGACCTATGATTTGTTTGTATGGATATATATTTTTCACGTCTCTTTGTTCAAATATGGCATCATTGGAGAACTAGTGTCAAAGAGTGTAAAAGCAAACGTGGAAAGGTGAAACTCGAAGGATGACATTTATTCAATAGTTCCAATTATTACAAGCCTACAAGGAAAATATTTCAGGGCTCACTTACGAGTTCACGGGTATATGATTATCAAAACATATTACATAACATGACTAACGAAACATTGAAAAATGTCTGCCTCACCATGACTGTCTGAAAATCCTAACATGATATCTTAGGCTCTATATAAAGGTGCGCCGCTCAATCCAGTTTTCTTTAATTAAATAAAATTAAGTAAAGAACTGAAATTAAAAATCAACTGGCAGACTTCGAAATATTGTCTTTGAAATATCATAAAGATCGAATACAAAATTATTATTTCAGATTGTATACCAAAGAATCGGTCAAAGAATCGGTACAATTTTGCCGATTCCGATTCCGATTTCAGAAAAACAGCCGATTCCTCCGATTCCGATGCTGATTCCGATTAATCGTCCCATCACAAATATATATATATATATATATATATATATATATATATATATATATATATATATATATATATATATATATATATATGGCTAAGGTTACCACAAAGGAAGGAAAAAGTATAGGTTTATTGCAAAACTTTATTTAGAACAAAAGTTTCATAAAAAAAAAAAAAAAAAAAAACAAAAAAAAAAAAAAAAAAAAAAAAGTATACAGTATATATTACTTCTATAAATATTTACCAATATTTGATAAATTTCAACAAAAATTTACGAGACTAAAAAAAAAAAAACATGTTTCTCTCCAATGTCAAATGTGAAACTGAAAATTTGAAAGTTCAAGCATTTTCTGGAAATTATTTGGTACTTTTTAAAATTTGTTGCTAGAATAGAGAGAAAATTGTTTTTCTTAGGGTAACTAAATTATATAAGTATGCTATATATA
>JABUQX010067167.1:0-10000 GCA_015478945.1 Trachelipus rathkii | reverse complement strand
CCCCTCACTTATAGGAGCAACGAAAGAATGATTTACTTTTATCATTATATCATAAAATAATGAAATTTTATTTTCAATAAATACTTTCGAATTTTAAAGCAAATGGAAAAACATATAAATATTAATTTTATGCATAAAAAATTCATATCAAAATACTCCCCCCCCCCAAAAAAAAAAAAAAAAAAAAAAAAGAAAATAAAAAGAGAAAAAATTGCCGAAAACGAAATAAAAAAAAAAGATCAATATACATTTCCTGCTACCCTTTTTTTCCCCTTGATCTATGAAAACCCCTTTCAGGTCTCATATCTCTTCATCCTCTTTGGCAGCGTCTTTCCTATTATAAACGTCGGGCCTTTGCCCAATATGCGGACCTGTAATTTCTGTGAAGAACAAATGGAACTCTAGGAAATATTGAAATAAACAAGAATCTAAATTTATTTTATCTTATTTAAAATGATTCAATCATGTTCTGAGTATTCTTTAAAAGGAGAATATGAAATGGCATCACATACATATACACAATAGCATTGTTATTACAAGTTTTCAAATATATATATAAATATATATCATATATATATATATATATATAATATATACTATATATATATTATATATATTATGATATAATATATATATATATATATATAAATATGTATATGTATATGTATATATATATGTATATGTATATGTATATGTATATGCTTATATGTATTATGATATGATTGATGTAATGTATTATGTGTAAATCCTTATATGTCGTATGTATATATTGCGGTAGATAATATTATAATCTGGTATAGTTATGTTATATAATATATATATATATTAACTATAGTATAGTATATATTATATATATAGTAAATTAGGATTATATATATATATATATAATATATTAGTTTTAATTATACAGTGATTAAGAAGGCAAAAGAAACTCTGTTATCGATTATAATAGATATATATATAAGTTATATAATATTATATATATATATAGTATATATATATATATAATAGTATATATATATATAATCTATATAGTATAGTATAATATATAATATATATGATATATAATACCAGAGTTCTCTTTGCTCCTTTATAAAAATCAACTGTATAATTAAAAACTTTACTTACAAAACATGGATAAAGAATATCACAAAGTTAGTTTTAATTAACATTAATAAATAATAACATAATGCCCAATAATGACGGGCTTGCTCTAGCTTTCGACTGTCCTTGCAGCCCTTGTTCAAGAGAAAGAGCTAATTTTACAAAAACTTAAACAAAGAAAAAAAATTTTTTTAGTTGGGTGTGCTTTTTCTGATTTTTCTAGATGTTCTCAATGCTGCATTCTGAATGTAATCTATTTTAACTTCGCCGTCCTGTTTATTAAAGTTGCCAGAATTTTTAATTACAAATGACTCAATAATTTTCCTTTTATTAATCTGGGGGCGGAGAAAATTGGCTGCATATTTTGAATGTCTATCGTGTGATTTTTGGTGGATCTATGTGTGACCAATGCTGAATTATTTTTATCAAATTGTAAATCCTGTTTATGCTGTTGACGACGCCTTTCATATATATATATATATATATATATATATATATATATATATATAATATATATATTATATAATATATATATATTATAATTATATATATATATACTATAATATAATATATATATACATATATACTATATATTATATATATATAATATATATATATAATTATTACTTTATATTATAATAAATATATATATATATATATATATATATATATATATATATATATATATATATATATATATATATATATATATATATACTGTAAGTAAAAACCTTTTAAGGGAAGTTTTTATTTTTGGTTAAAAATGTTACTTTTTTTCTATTTTTTTTAAATAATAGTATATTTTACTACTTTACATTATGTTTTACTATTTAGAGTCAGTTTTTTACTGATAAATCTTGAAATAGATTTTGTTCCTTATAACTATGCTGTATTAATTTTTAATTTAATGGTGCCGGCATGCTACTTAGTTTCAAAATATTTCAAAACGAATAATCCAAATCAACAGGTTTACCATTAATTAAGAATGATTTTAGTTAATGTTCGAAATAACTTACATTTGATAAACTTTATTCCATACTCAGTGTCAAATTTATAAACATGAAAAAGTTATTTAATTAAATTATTGGAGTTATTTTATTTGCAATGAAATTACCTCTAGAATATAAAACAATATAAATTAGTGAAATAAAAATAAAAAAAAAGGAAAATAATTTGTACTTAGAACAAGATAATTATTTGACTGATATTATTTAGATCCACTTCTTCAGAGGATAATCGTTTTCGGGAGTCTACTATAACTTCGGGGATAGAGGTTAGAGTACTACACCTACTGCTAGAGACGAAAACAGAGAGTTCCGACATAAACTATGCCCTGACTGTGACGAATAACAGTGAAAAAAATCAGAACCCACGGTTCTTAAGAACCCCGGACAGGACCTCCGATACTCAGTTGGGTATGTTGGTTAGAGGATACATTAAGACGCAACATATTGCGCGCTTTAGTGAAAATAGAACCTTTTTAAACGGAACACAACCTCCTAACGCTTTTCAAACCCACAACGATTATGACGTTAAAACAAGCCTCATGAGAAAAAGATATTATAAAATTAGGGATACAGTATTAAGCTAACATTAAGGCTAAACCTGTTTTTATTTTTATTTTTACAAGGTTTTTTATTTTTTAGCCTTACGACTTCCGATGCGTTTTATGTTGGTATTTGTATTCGTGATAAAAAGCTCTCACGGAGTGCGCCTCGCGCATCAACAAGTATCATTCTTACGTACATACCAAACAATTTCAGCGACGAGCTCACCACTATTGGAGATCAACCCAGAGAGTGTATGTAAATTTCAGCAATGAGCCTCACTACAGGGAGATTATCCCTGAGAGATGCGTGAACACCCATTTTGGGGGGTTACCCGAAGGGGGGTGTAAGCGCTAAGGTAAAGGCACAGCCCTAAGGGCTGTGCCCTTAATGTATACAGTTTTACCACCCCCCTTCGGGGTACCCCGCGATGGGTCTTCATGCATCGCATCTCTCAGGATAACTTCTCCCTGTAGTGAGGCTCATTGCTGAAAATTTATTCATGCATCTCTCTGGGTTTGATCTCTCATTAATAGTGGGGCTCCGTCGCTTGAAAATTGTTTGTTTATGTATCGTTAAAGATGATATTATGTTTGATGCCGCGGAGCGCACTTTCTGAGAGCTTTGTTATCACGAAAACAAAATACAAACATAAAACGAACGGAACGCGGAAGGCCTAAAAGTGAATGTACACCTGTCAAAAATAAAAAATAAAACAAGTTATAGCCCTCCTGTTAGGCTTGTGTTTGTATCCTGAAATTATAATTATCTTTTCTCTATGAGGCTTGTTTTAACGTCATAATCGTTTGGACTTGAAAGCGTTAGGAGGTTGTGTTCCTTTTAAAAAGTGTTCTATTTTCCCTAAGCGCGCAATATTGTTGCGTCTTAACAAATATACCTCTGTTCAAGACATTGTACGAAGGGTAATCAAGATCCCAGGGTGTGGGGGTTCAATCTTATATAAAAGAACCCCCTAAGGTTCTGATTTTTTCACGTGTTTTAATCAATCTGTATACCACAGAAACAGGCATATTTTTATGAGTACAGATGCAACTACTCTGTTATATGTCCGTCACGCTGCAGAATGGGTTAAGGAGTATTCTAACTCTACCGAAGTTTTAGTAGACTCCCACTGAAAACGAATTATGGCAGAAGCAGGATGTCATAAAAAGTCCAGTCATCTTACTATCCTCTTTCTAAGGATATATTTCACACCGAAATGGAGGTTTCAGTAATGGAAGATGTGTAATTGACACAGGCTTTATTTTAACCTAAGGCTCGATAAATCTTATTTCAGGATTAAAACAGATAAATATCTATCGGAGGTTTGTAGAAGGGTTAATAACGCAAACTAAGAAATCGGAAATGCTGTCTAATTATGTAACTGTTGCACATTTCATGTTGTATCAGGAATATTACGCATTCAAGAAAACGTGGTTTGGATGATTCCGAGGAATATCATTGACGCTTCTTAAATTCTTCTAGTATGTTAAGAAAACTCGTCTAATCTATTTTTTAGAAAACAATGGTCCGAAAGTGCTTACACTAACTGATCTACTAGTAAAACACAATTTTAGTTGTCTTGAACGTGACCTTTAACATATGTAAACTACCATGATGGTATCGATGGAGTGAAAAAAATCTTAGATATAACGACGAAAATGATTGGTTTTTCAGTATGAAAGATTTAGCGTTTTTAGATCTTTAACCTATGTAAAAACTATATTGTATGTGATGAACGATTTGATTATTATTATTAGTTGATGTATTATTATTATTATATTATTATTATATTTATTATTATTATTATTATTATTATTATTATTATATTATTTATATTCATTATATATTATCTATTTAGTTATTATTTTATTATTATATTATATATTTATTGACTTTATTATTATTATTATTAATTATTATATTATTTGGCTTATTATTAATTATTATTATTATTTCATTATAGTTATCCTTTTTTATTTTTTTTTGTCTTTATTTTGTTTTGCTTTGTTTTGGCTAAGCTCATTTTCAATGTCATATTGGCTTCAGCTTAGGTCTCCTTGTAATACTATCTTTAAACCCATAGTGAACCTGTTTATTTTATTGTTGTTGTTGATGTTTTTTGTTGGTTTTGTTGTTGTTGTTTCTACACGAGAATATATTACTCCTTTTTGAGTGATTATGCTTTAGGTTTCCCCATTACTTGTTTCTTGTTTACTTTTCTTTCTGAATTATAAATGAAAGAATCTCATTACTTTAAGGATTGTTTATCATCTCTTATGTTTCTTCAGTAGGACATTTTCCGCTGTGCTGGTACGATGACATCTCCTGCATCTCTACACCTGTGTTTGATATCTTTCACGACAGAGCTTCGTTATTCCCAACCACATGTTCATTATTATCTATATCGTACCGGATGGATACCGAATACCTTATTGCTATTCCATCCAGGTCGAAGTTCAAATAATAGACCCTATTCATTTGTGTTTTGAAGAGTTCCATCAAGATTTTACAAATTGCAGCAGGATGGGATAGGAGGATAAAAATGTGTTGTCATGCTTGATAATATCGACTTAAGTCAGTTGAAGGATTATCTAACTGTAAACGATGAACGTGAGATGTTCTAATAGAATAGACGTTGTTGTTCTCGTTTCATGGTGTACGATAATTATAAACCCTTGATGTACGCAATTTACTGGAAACCCATCGTATTGTGACCTTCAGACAAGCATGTATTCGGCTTTCGACAGCTCGAACACTCTGAAAATATACAGCATTGGTTTTTAAAATAAAAAACGAATTTATAAATAGTATTTAACGATGTGGACATACTTGAGGACTTAATATTTATAGCACAATGGTGTATTCTATGATATTTACACCAAGACATGTGGTATTCCCGTATAATGCAGCTATACAGGAATGCCTTTTAATAACTATTCACTTGTATTGAATTTTACCTCTCTTGTTATGATGCAGAATTTGATGGCTGTTGAATCATATAATATGTCTGAAATAATAGGTTTAGTGCTGCTGAAGTCGGAATTTATACTTATATCCTTTCAAAAGGTGTGAATCTTTTAGAGAGATGTATTAGAACGTTTACCCAACTTAGATCCTATGTTTCTCTGATTAGCTGAATTAATATATTTAAAAATAACTTGTTTTTAATAAGTATTTATAGTTTTTATGTATTTATATACGCTCTTTTTCAATGAAAATTATATATATTGTATATAAAAATTGAAACTTGTTTTTACTTCCCTCGTATTTCACTTTTTGACTAAGTTGTAATATAGTCTGTTTTATTCGTGCTGGTTGTTGTGGTGCTAAGTACGTTATGTTCAGCGTTTAGCTTTAAAGAGAGTAAAAACTTTACTTTGTTTGCTTTACCCATTAGGTATTATGCTGATTATTAAAATTTTTATTGCTATTTTCTTTTTTTGGTCTAAAATATACTTAATGTTGAATGTAAATAACAATATTCATGCTGGAATGTTGAATAAGTGCGAATACGGATATGCTTTTTGCGAGTCTTGTTGTTACTTTTACTAGTGATAAGTTTGGACCTTTTGTTAATGTTAGCAGTTTATTCTTGTCTAAGATGTGTCATGTTTGTATGTATATTAGTATTTTCCTTATTCCAGCCATGTTAACGTGGCTTTAAACGTATTAATGTTAATAGACGTTGTTACGCTTAGCCACTTTCACTGGTCTGGTTGAATAGTTACTACAAGGTTATAGGTAAATTTTGTTAAATATTACCAGTTCTAATGCTTAAAATTACATTGTTATGTAGAGACTTCTTGACCAAGTTGTGAATAAAGTTTGACTGTTTTTTGCATGTTTGTTAGGTTTACTTTACTGTGTTAGTGTGAAACTTTGTTAACGGTTAACGTTTATTCCTGTTTAAGATGTGTTAGGTTGTCGTTGTGGGTATATTCTTTAGGTAGATTTAGATGATTGCATGAGTTAAGCTTTTATCTAATGTGTGAACTTTGTTTACGTCTACACATATATTGCAAGATTGATCTTTGTAAAAAGAACTTGAATTTATGTTAGTTTTATCCAAAATGATACTCGTAAGATGTGACTGAATCGAATAGAGTTCAATAATCATCATAGTCAGGATGGACAGAGGGTGGTTGGATGGTGGTTGTGTATGAAATTTTTACTGATTTACTGCATTTAGGGTATGTAAAACATGACAATTTTAGTAAAAATATGACCTTAATTTAGATAGATCAATAGATCAATAGATCAATAGATCAATAGAATCAATATATTTCAATACGATCCAAATACGATCACCTACTGGACAGCGAGATCGGCTGGGATGGTGGTTTATGATTTACTGATTTACTTGATTTAGGGTATGTAAAAACGGTAAATATTTACGTTATAAATTTGGTCCTGAATCAATCAGATCAATAGATCAAATAGATCAAGGAATGGAACAGGAGGGTGCTGAATGGTGGTTTGATTTTACTGATTTACTTATTTATGGTATGTAAAACATGACAATTCTTTAGTAAAAAAATATGACCTTAAGTTATATAGATCAATAGATTATCACTAAAATCAATAGTCAATAAGTATCAATAGACTCACAACTGCGTCAGGATGGGGGATGGATGTGGGGTTTGATTTACGATTACTGATTTAGGGATGTAAAAACGCTAATTTGTAAGTTCTAAACAAAAAGAATAAGAAAGTTTATATTTTATCTCTATTATTTTTTATTTATTTATTTATTTATTTTTATTTCTTTCTTCGATGGGTTCTGAAACCACTATTTTTTTTGAAATCTTACAGGACCAATAACATATATAAAGGACATCAATATTGTTGTATATACGATGTTATTCAACTCGGCACCGCAGTGGGCTCCAGCACCGGGTGCCGGAGCCAACTCATCAGAATTCACATACCTAGTATTTCTAGAAATTCAACTCTGGAGATCCTCTCACCAAATTTCAGCCAATTAACAAACACTCGATTAAGGGGGGTGGACAGACCTCAGCACCCCGCCCTCCACCCCTTCGCGACCCCCCTTCGGGCGACCACGGGGGACTATAACCTCGTTTACGTATGCGATGGTTTACCTCCCCATCTAACACCCCTCCAAATTTACCCAATTACTATAATCCTCTAAACCCTGTAGATATTATATCGGACGTCAGAACCGGATGCGGAAGAAGAATAACCACGGTGAGAAATATGTAACAAAAATATACATAATAATAATAAATTAATATAAAAAATAATTAATATATAAAATAATAATACATAAATTGGATAATAATAATAATAATAATATAATAATATAATAATAATAATAATAATATAATAATTAATAATAATAAACCTAGATAAGAGTCGAAAGCTGAGCGCTACGGCGCGGTGTCGCGGTGTGCGTGCCCGAGTGCCGGTGTGGTGGGCGGTGCTTGGCGTGCGAAGCCCCCCGCGGGCCCCTGCAAGGAGCACGCAAGAAAAAGGCATTAAAAACAACCTCCAGGAAGTGTTTCCCTCCGGAAACCACTTCTCCCCGACGTAAATTAATAATAATAATGAATAATGTGTTTGTGTATGCGCAAGCGCGCTCTCAGTCTGTGTCTGTCGGTCAAACATACCTTCGGTCTGTTTGACCTCCAGGTGGCGTCGGGTCGCGCCCGAACGCTTGTTAGGCCTAAACTCACCCGCTCAGATCAGCAACAAGGGCGTAAAGCGTAATATCCGGTGTCACCTCAGGGGGGTGACCCCCCCTATATACATCCTAGACTTTTAAATTACAAATTAAAACAGCTTATCCATAGCATGATTATATTCCAAGTTTCAGACCGATGCCTCTATATCCTTTTTGAGAAAAAGCTGTAGTCGGTCCGCGGACTACCATCTCTACTTATATATATAGTATTATATATTTATATACTATATATATATATATATATGATTATATATATATATACTATATAGTATATCATTAATATATATATAAATAATATTATATATAGTATATATATTATATTAGATATATATATATTTATTATTATATATATATATAATATGCCAAATTCTAAAGCCACAGAATTTCTCTATTAATTATATTTTTTAGAATTCTTTTGATTTTAAAAAATCACGGGGCACTAATATCTAATATGCTCACTTATGAAAAAATAAAAAGGCATATAATTTAAGAAATGTGAGAGGGACACTATCATTTTTACTGATAAACACAAATGTTCAATTTGATGATCATTGGGCGTTGTTTTATTACAAGGAATTTGAAATCATGTTTCAAGCATGAGTTTTGGCGGAAAAATATATTGAATATGAGTCGACCGCCTACAAAACAACAAGCATAAGCATTACGATATATAGTAACATACCTTCTTTATATCAGCTAGATTTAACAAACTTTCTGGATATAAAATGAACATTGTTAGTTTTCATTAAATTTATAACGCTTCGTAGAAACATTCCCGACCAAGACCCACAGTTAAAATGTTCAAAATCTCCCCAATAAAGTATGCCGGTACCAATGCGCCCACTTATTAATCACCAATGCGCTACCTTGGCGCCATTGCCCCCGCTATGGGTTGGCACCCTTTGATGTAGAGTTTATGCTTTTGTAAATACCTTGCAGTTAAATGCATTGCAAAAATTATATTAGCAAAACTTGCCAGGATAGCCGAGATAGGTGGGTCTAAAAATTTACTCATGTAAAAATTGTACTTTTTAAATTTGTTACCTAAACGTTTGGTACCCATTAATTAAAGGAAAAGTAACTGAACTTGGTACTTGCAACAGTTCTAAATCACAATACAAATTAAGGCTCTCCTTTTGATTTATTGATATCCAGAATTAAAATAATGATTTATGCCTCAAAGAGAAGCAAAACTTTTTATAAAGTTAAATAAAATGATATATGAATTCAGCATTCTGATGAACAAAATATTGATCAAAATGAATCAGTCTTCATGCCAGATTTCACTGAAGAATCTGAAAATGAAAACGGCAGATATTGCGAAGAAAACACATTCAAATTTTCTGGAATTGCTTTGATGACATGCTACAGAAAAATCGTTAAGAAAAAAAAATGAAGAATATTAAGATAAAATCACGAAACCAAGTGGAACTGATCCAAGGAGAAAAAGTTTAAATGCAAACGTAGAAGCAGAAGTGAGAGAAAACAACATAATAGAACATGAATTAGAAAATACTACTGTGGATAAATGATTGCAGGCCCACCCACTTTTGAATGAAAATCGAATGCTGATCCACTGTTATATTGGAAAGAAGGACAAGCTCTTTATCCTGATGCATCTTATACCTGAATAGCTAGAAAT
>JABUQX010067166.1:25000-30000 GCA_015478945.1 Trachelipus rathkii | reverse complement strand
AGTTTCGTACTCGCGAAATTTGCTTATTTTTTCGCTCAACAGCAAGGTATGACGCTTGGCTTTTTCCTATATATTTTATATGAAATATGAAGATCTACCCGTACGCCCACCGCTTTCCAATTTACTCTTAGGAACAGAGTAGGAAGGAAAATTTCCAAATGAATTTAATTATTATAATTGTTATTACTAAAGTAGTTGATTTTCTTTAAATTTATTTTATAAATCAGTTTCTTTTTTACACTTTCATATAAAATTCTAATAATTTATTTTACTTTACCATTTAAATTATTTTATTAAAAAGACTAAAAAATATTGGGTAGGAGCTACCTACCCTGCCTACCCTATGTATACGCCCCTGATATATATATATATATATATATATATATATATATATATATATATATATATATATAGGTGCATATATATATATATATATAAATATATATATATATATATATATATATATATATTTCTGGGTTTTACACAGAACTGATTAACACACACACACACACACACATATATATATATATATATATATATATATATATATATATATATATATATATATATATATATATATATATATATATATATATATATATATATATATATATATATATAGATACAAAGCTGATATGTAGCATTAGCATCGACTCTGCAGGAGTCGAGGCTTTCATGGATTCTACTAAAGTCTTGGACGAAATAGACCTTCTTATGGGTGGACAGGGTGGTCAAAATATTTCAGAAGGGAGGCAGAATGATTTAGGTGAGGACCTTAAATTAGCAATGGACTGCTGGAAGTGAACTAACACCAGCACTCCTCTCACCAAGGACATCTTTCCCTTTCAGCATAGGCAGAATTTGTTGAACTTGTTCATAAAATATAATACACCTCTCCCTAGTTCTGCGGCTGTAGAGCGAATATTTAGTACTGGTGGGGATATTTTGAGGGCAAAGAGGTCAGCCTTAACTGCTTTTAATTTTGAGCACCTAATCTTTTTGAAAGGTAATATGGATCTCTTGTCCTTTGAAGACGACATTGAGGAGGAAGTGGAAAATCTTGAGATTTTGTAAATATTCATTCAATTTTTCATATAATATTATAAATAAATTTTTTGTAAGGATATATACTATTTAGTATTTAATATTAAAATCTTTTGTGAAGTCGCACATTATTAGCGGGAGACGTGCGGACGTGCGGACTTGCGATAGCGGAGGTTTGATGGTCTGAATAAGTGCGGAGGAGCGCTAGCGGACTACGTTTTCTCGAGGTGCGGAGGTGCGCTAGCGGACTACCCCTAAATGAGCGGGGTGCCCACCTCTGATATATATAGTGCAGTATAGTATATATATATATATATATATATATATATATATAGAGGGGAAATGGGTGTATTTTAAAAGATATATGGATAGGTATATATATATATATATATATATATACACATAAATATATACACATAAAACAAAAACAGGAACAATGATTAACAACGAACAGAATTACTACATTACCTCAAAAATCCACTATTACCGTACTCACACAAAACAGAAGAGAACCTAACATCCACCCAGCAATATTACTATGAAACTATATTTGATCTTTGATTCAAATATGACATTCACCTCCACCCCCAACCAACACACACACACACACACACACCAACAATATCACACAACAATTTCAACAGCACAGCCCCACATAAATTAAATGACTGAAAATACAAACTAGAACAAACTTGGCCAAATATAAAAACTCTCATAATAGTATACAAACAATAAATACACTTCCTCCTTCCTGAATTATGCATCACCTGCCTGTGACTCCACATCATCACAATCCAATATTCAGATATTAAAAACCGTACCAAAAACAAAGCTCAGGGTAATAACAGGCTGCCTTCCCTCCACACCCTTCCATCATCTACTAACTGAAACAAAAACTCTCCCATTAAAAGCTCATCTTGACATGATAGGCTGTCAATTTTACAGTAAATCACTCTCAATAAATCTACCCCTGCAGTCAAACATTACAGTCAAAAAATTACAGTAAAAAAATAACACTAGCATTAATATTATAAATTCTAATATATATACCAACACTTCACCAACACCAAACACATTCAGACACAATTAACTATAAGAACGATCTCCTCATATCCAGATAACACAATACTTCAAACATGACCACAAGAAAAATCCCCTAGGGTAAAAAACTTTGGACCGTCAAACCCTCGTAATTCTGTCCCGTTCCCCGCTCTGGGCGTCCCTACCTTCTAGAATACAAATTTAAAATCAATAAAGCACCCTCTCCAACTATCAGGATTTTTCCCCAGACTAACGACGACACAGGACACCTCTTGCTAGTATCCATTGACTTAAAGAACATCAGACACAACTTCAACACACTTTTTCTAACGGATCTCTTGGTCCGTCCTTCAGTGGTGTTACAATATTTTGAGGTAGCCCGTTTCTCGTAGGAGAAGAGCAGGAGAGAAGATAATATATATATATATATATATATATATATATATATATATATATATATATATATATATATATATATATATATATATATATATATATATATATATATATATATATATGAAACATGCATTTGTTTATGTATTGCATTGTGCCAGTTATGTTTCAAACGTTCATGTTTCGTTGTTACATAATGTATGTATCCAGAGTTCATTTTTATCATTTGAATTTTTAATGTTTGTTCGAGAAAGTTGAAAATGATCGACAATTATTTTCAAACCAAACCACATCACTGAAATAGTGTCATTTTTATTAAAAGACGAATATATATATATATGAGATAGTGATATAGTATATAAATATATATATATATATATATATATATATATATATAAAGATATGGCATATATATATATATATATATATATATATATATATATATATACATAACTATACATCTATATATATTAAAATATATATATATATATAAAGATATATATATATATATATATATATATATATATATATATATATATATATATATATATTAGTAGTATATATATAGTATATATATATATATATATATATATATATATATATATATATATATATATATATATATATATTTGACATTCTGGTAGGATCTTCTCCTTAACAATATTTCTGTAGGAAAAATGGTAAAATTTGGTTATTTTTTCTTTTTTTCTCTTTGTTGTTTATCGTACAAATGTCCAAAACGCTTTGCCCAGATGTGTTTGCTTCATAAACAATGCAAATTGAATTAAATTAGAAAATATATAAATTACATTAAGTGAGGGTTATGATACGCTATAAGTAAGTGTTATGTTGAAAGCATGTTAGTTTGCATAGATTTAAACTTCTTTAATATTTCTTTAATTATCTTCTACGTATTACAACTGTTTGAAGCGAATGACAACTTTAGTTTTTTATGCTTATTGGTAAAAAACTTTTAAAGTGGGAAAACAAATGTTCATAAAATACCAAAGATCCTGCTTGAATAGCTATATATATATATATATATATATATATATATATATAGTATATATATATAGTATATATATATATATATATATATATATATATATATATATATATATATATATATATATATATATATATATATATATATATATATATATATATATAAAAAAATCTGTGCTTTTTAAATTGTAATTTTAGAATGATTTTGCTATTGAAAGACGTTTATTAAGGAAAGCAAAAAAAAAAATTTTACTTTTTTGAAATATTTTTTCCAGATTTTTGCTCATTAGCTCAATTTTTATTTTATTTTATCAATACATGTTCACACCTTGGGCGGCCGGAAGGGCGAGTTTTCCCCTTTATGAAGGGGAAGAACTTTTACTAAAGTGTTTTACTATGGAGTTGAACTAGTGATCTTCATTACGTTATCATAAACGAAATAAATCGATTGAAATTTGGGTGAAAGAAAATAAGACGTGATAATTCTTTTATTTCTTATTTATTTAAGTTCGCAGCTCACGGGCATTGCCTTATTAGAAGAGAACACCTTTCTAGAAATCCTTTTTCTAGGATCCGTTTGAGGCATTGAAACAGCTTTTTCAAATATGTGAGTTAATCACTCAATTGTTGTTCCATGATAGCCGATTTCCTAAGTAGTCTGGAGTGTACTTTACCCCGTAGGTGGTTAAATTTCATTAGGTAGGTCTAGTCTAGGTTAGGCGTGGTGTAAAAATTCAGAACTCATAACCGTATAGAACAAACTAATTTTAGGTTTTGTGAATTTGACCAAATTTTCTTCACTTTTTTTTTATAGCTCACCTGAGAGATATGCGTTACGCTTAGGTTTTGAGAGTTCTTATCTCTCTAACTATTCTCCCCTCCCCTTGAATAGGGCTCTGTCCGTAAGTGGTGGTAATCTGTATAAAGATAAGTATAAATATTATATACAGTTAACAGCTCATCCTCTGTAATAAGTTTATTGAAGGTTTAGTGAAATGATTGTAAATGATAAATAATTATACCAACCTATAGCTATGCATTAAAATATTAAATACAAAATTATAACATTTATATTGATATTTAAATTATTATAATAATATTATTATTATTATTATTATTATTATTATTATTATTATTATTATTATTATTATTATTATTATTATTATTATTATTATTATTATTATTATTATTATTATTTATTATTATTATTATTATTATTATTATTATTATTATTATTATTATTATTATTATTATTATTATTATTATTATTATTATTTTTATTTTTATTTTATTATTATTATTATTATTATTTTTATTACTATTATATTATTATTTTTTTTATATACATTTTTTAACGATATTTAGATACTTACATTCAATTTTTAGAAGAAAAATTTGAGATTTTCTCGATTTTAGCTTGTTAAAAATCTTAATCTTTATTTTATTAAAAAAAACTTCAACTATTAAATTAAAAATGAAAATCAATTATCAATGGTCTGAAAACAGTTGATTTTATT
>JABUQX010067166.1:17500-20000 GCA_015478945.1 Trachelipus rathkii | reverse complement strand
TATCATGATCTATTGTATCAAAAGCTTTTGTAAGATCCAATAATATAAGTGCAGTTGAATTTTTATTTTCTATATTTTCATATATTTTTTCAGTCAAACAAACAAGGGCTTCAGTTGTTGATCTGTTCTTTCTAAAACCAAATTGAAAGTCATTGATAATATTATTCGTATTAAGATAATTTATTATTCGATTTAATACTAGTTTTTCGAGTATTTTGCTAATGGTATGTGTAATTGAAATCGGTCTATAGTTTTTAGGATCAGTTTTATCACCCTTTTATGTGCAGGTGTGACACCGTGAGACTTTTAAATTTCTGGGAAAATCCCTTGTTAAAGTGAGATGTGAAAGAGATCTTTTATGGCGAGGGATGCAAGTGATCACCTCAAATCGCTTCACCATTCCCCTAATCTAAATTACAGCGTTCTAGACGCCGTTCGATATAGATTAGCGATCTGTATATAACTCCAGTATTACTCAATGCGTGAAAGTACTGTGTTCTACTGTTATGTTAGCGCCCCACTGGAGCACATAGACACTCAGTGATCTCTGTTGTACGATGTGAACTATTATACCATCACCATGCTAATTAATATTAAACTTAGTCAATCCGACTTGTAGCAAACTACCCTCTCTATCATCACTCTCAATGATCGTACCTCTGTGAAATAATGGACATTTATAACCGATCCCTCGCGATATCAAATATATGACCGCATTACAGATGACAAAAGATGAGACAAGCGCACCTTCAGATCCTCTGCCACCGCATCAAGTCATCTCTGTAAATCTATCAGACTGATCAGTCGGCACCACTAAAGCGAGAATCTGTGACCAACATCAACTGCTTCAATGTTATATCCTCACCGCGTCGCATCGCTCTGACTCACATCATCCATACTGATTTATGTGCGCGGGTCGCGACCTCTTACACCCGATGATTATCTTACTATAGCTCCGCTTCGCATTTAAGCATCAACACTCGGCGCTCAAATTGCATCTCCTTTTATTTAGGAACTCAATTGAAAGTATGCGCGTCCACAGCATATCCTTCTCAAACATCTGTTTTATTACTTCATATAATACCTTGCATCCTCTATGAATTAGAGCCTACATCTGTACTGTTCTGCACACCATACTCTCGATTTACAGACAATAATATATCCTCCCAGCTGATTTTAGACGTATTACCGATTATCTTAACCACTTTTTATTCAAATAGCGGACTCTGACTATAGTACACACGCATGCTATATCTTTCGGTCTGATGCTACTTCCAATAATCCTAAGAATTTAATAATACATCCGATGCATCTCTTTCGTCTCATACGCTCATTATATCCATAAAGACTATATTAAATGATCACCATATGATGGTCAATGAACCTCCCCTAAAGATCTAATCAATTTCTGTCATGTCAGCTTATTATGTTCTTTCATTCTGAACAATATCGTTGAGTTCTCGCTCGAATACCCCTATTGTTTATTACACCGATCGTGCGATAGTGAATCATTTGATAACGTATCAATAACGCTCTGCTGTTGATGCCGATCCTAACAAGATTTTAGCATTCTTTAAAGGAAATGAAAGTACACTACCTTAAACGCCAGATTGCTTACTTATGGTCACTAGGAGGCAGACCATATACTTCAAAATATGTAAATATCATCACACTCTGTTCTGGCGCTTCACTCACAATCTGCCACAGGAGCATTACACGGGATTCCCCTAGTATGCACTCCTGCTAGAGTAGTACTTTATAGCGCAGCGACGCCAATACGAGTGTCCGCGATGCCAGTATCGGGTCCTTAGCGTATATACATATGAAACAACTTCGATTTAACTTACTTATTTAAAAGTACGTCTGCAATTTTCATCGTCCTGCCTATAATTTATGGTAGTAAGTGTTCGTGTTTTATTAATGTAAAATTTTACAATACAGGGGTAATGATCCGTCATATCTGTTTTTATTACAAAAGATTTGATATCAGCTTCTAGGTTACTCCAAACATGATCAATTAGAGTTGGGTTTCTGTCGTCATTGTTATTAGGGCGGGTAGGCACCGTTATGTAGTTGATCAGGCCGTTTGACATCATTATATTTGATAGCGCGTTGCTGCCTAGCGAAGGGCTATTATTACCTACATCAATGTTGAAGTCACCAGCAATTACTACCTTCGTGTTATGCAAGTATGTTTGGATTGTATATTCAAGTGAGTTAATGAATTCAATTCTCGACGCATTAGGGGGTCGGTATAATCCCACTATCACTATATTGAAGGATTTGTTTTCAATTCGAACTGCCAGGATTTCAATAGTTTCGTCAATTTTAGAAAATATTATTTTTGGGTTATCACATATATCATTTTTTATGAAAATAGAGACTCCCCCCCCTCTCTTGTTTTTTGGTCTAACAATATGAAATCCATTATATCCTTTTAACAAATGCACTTCTTTATTGTGTTCATTAAGGAAAGTCTCGCTCAACACCACGCAATCAA
>JABUQX010067166.1:10000-12500 GCA_015478945.1 Trachelipus rathkii | reverse complement strand
TTTAAAGAAATTGTGTTCGTTATATTAAGATATAAAGTAAACTTTTAAAAGGTTGAACTAAAAGGTTTATAAAGATTAGAAGCTAAAAATGAGCTTAGGGGCTTTTGATTAAGGTTAATTAATTGATGACTTTAGAAGGTTAATGGAATAATAACAAAAAAGGGAAAGTTTCGATGAAAAATGAGAAACAAGAAAGTGAAAATAGAAAAAGAAAGGTCAAAAGAATTTAAGATTGGGAAATATTTTATCGACTGAAATGATTTTTAAAAAATGAAGAAATCGAGGAAATTCGGAGATTCTGGAAATTATTACATAAATAATAAAACGATAAGAGAGAATGAAGAATAAGATCTAGTGTGGAAATTAAAAGTCAATAAATAAGCGGAAATAAATAACCAAAAGAAGATGGGAGAATTTTAAAATTAATAGAGTAGAAATAAATAAATGAAGTCTATTTTTTTATATTCTGTATACATATATTTTGGGGGGCGGGGGAAATTTGCCCAACTTCATCTTCATTCCACTGGTAGAATATATTATTTTCAGCAATAGTTTCAAAGATTTACTAATTATACCTTTCTTTTACTTATTTGTTGTCTTATTTTGTCTTAACGCTACATTATTTAGAGAAGCAAAACTTGGGTCCATAGTAGTTATTAGCTTTGTCTCTGGAGTTTTGGGACAAGTAAATCGGCTGGGAACAAATTGAAATGAAGGGGATACAGAATATCACCTTTTGGAACGCCATTTCTTAATTTTACAATGTCTGAGAGATGGTTTTTGTTGGACACGTGCTGTGACACCGGATATGAAATTAGATATGTATTTTTTGTAATCGTTGGGTATGGGAGAATGTAGAATTTTTTGTATGAAATTGTCTGAGGACAGTGTCAAAATTGGCCTTAATTATATCGATGGTCACGAGTTCTGTTCTATGGGTTGTTTTTTTTTCTTTTAGACCATTTATGATCCTTTGGGAGATGGTGGTCAAGGCAGTGGTGGTTGATTGCGATTTCTTGAATCTGTATTAAAAGTCTGGAGAATGTATGAGTGGTTGTATTTTTGAGTACAGTACATGCGTTTTCCTAATTAGTTTGCTTAGGGTGACAAGAACAGTGTTGATTGGACGATATGATGAGAAGTTTGGGAGTCCTTCCTGGATCTTAATTTGGAACGATTATTGCTTTCTGAATATTGCCGGGGATAAGTAAGTGCCATTGATCTGTTGCAGATTTTGGTTAGGAATGCAATAGCAGAAGGTCCTAGATGTTTTATGTGCAGATTCGAGTTGTCTGGGCTAACGGCTGAGTAGTTTTTGAGTGTTTTTTATTACTAAATTGTCTTGGGAGGAAATAAATGGGTTTGGATGTGTTCAGCGTGTTGTCTAAGCTGCTATTATAGTAATTTTTTCCAATTGTTGTGGTGTCCATGTTTTTATGAGTGTTTTGAATTCTATCGAGCTAAAATGTTTGCAATAGGTTAGATTTGAAATATAGTATGGGCCTCTATGAAGGCTACGTCTATATTCGTAGTTTTCCATGCCGAGTTTTAGTAAGAACCAAGTCTTTATCATTGGATTACATATGATTTTTTGTAGTATTCTTTAATTTGCTTATTTGTTGGTTTAATTAGTAATTTGAGATTTGTGTGTTTTTGATGTTTATTGTGTTGTAAAATCATCTGTTTGTATTTCTGTCGTCGTAGTTTTATACCTGTGTTTAGTAAGCTGCAAATTTAGGATTAAGGAGGGTTGCAGTTTCCGTAACCCCTCGTATCGTACAAGGCCATGTAGTGGGCGTTTAAAAGTCAACAACTATAATTAAGTTAGTTTATTTATTCTGGGTGTTAGGTTAGGCTGTAGTGTTGGAGTGAGACGTTGATGTAGGGTGTAAATGCATTATGTAGTTATGTTGTGTGTGATATATTCATTAAGATTTTTGAAGGATAAGAATACTAAATATGGGTCATATGATAAATATATATATATATATATAATATAATATTATATATTAAAATATATATATAATATATATATTAATTATATAATAATTATATATATATATTAATAATATATATATAGTACAATGTTCAGATGGACATCTTATGTGGCGCTTAGTGTTGAGAAGATCGATAAAATGGGAATGAACGCGTTAAGGAGTTGTTGGTGTGAAAAATGGCCGGCCGCAAAAGAGAATAAACGAGAGTCTTTTGAGATTTTAGTCATATGGAAAGGAGGATGGATAATAGTCGTTGGTTAAGCAGATGATGTATAGTGGTGAATGCGCTTTGATCGGCCGGCTGGGAGACCGAACGGAAAAAAAGGTGGATTGAGTCAGTAAAGGAAAGCCTGAAGGAGAGGAATGTGAGTTTGGCAGAGGCGAAAAGAAAAGATACATACCAGGAGTGAATGGCGGGTTTTGTGAGAGGGTATGGTTGTGTGCTTTGCCCAGGGGATGAACCACACATGGCGAGTACCACAGTTGAGGGTCCATCGCAGTCC
>JABUQX010067166.1:2500-5000 GCA_015478945.1 Trachelipus rathkii | reverse complement strand
CTCCTGTGCTTCCCCCGTAAAGCCGCGCCTGATATATATATATATATATATATATATATATATATATATTATATAATATATATTTAATATAATTATATAATGTAAAATATATATATAATATATATAATATATATATAAATATACAGTATAATATATAGATATAATTATATATATAGTATAATATAAAATTTAAGATTTTCACGTATCGTGTCATAATATAAATATATTTTTTAAATCAGTAATTAAAATAGAAAAAGTAAAAAGTTAAAAAAAAAAAATAAAAAATAGGTAGGATTAAAAAGCCTACCTTTTCGAAACCAACATGTTGTCCCATTCAAGGAGAAGGTAATTAAAACAAATCTTCAAGTCCTGGTGAATGTACGACAAGAAAGCAACAACTCTAAGTTTAATTCCTGAGTGATATCTCCCCTTTCCATTCTTTATCAAACTCACAACATGGATTTAGACAAAAACATTCTACTGCCACACCACTTCACAATCTAATACAACACATCCTTACAGGTGTTTACCAATCTCCTCCTCCTCCTTCACGCACCCTCTTGATAGAAATAGACATCAACAAGGCATTTGACACAGTCTCCCAACATATTTTAATAGACAAAAATACTTAAATACAAATATACCACAAAAAAAAAAAAAAAAAAAAAAAAAAAAAAAACAGCAAAATCTCCAATCTGGTCCTGCAGCTAAAATCCTACATGAACACCACTCCTTCCGTTCATACAATTTATATAACAGAGTCCCCCGATCCCCAGTGAACATCCTCTCTACCAACACTTTTAACCCTTATGCGATGAGTCTGCCAAACCTCACATCCCCTTTTTATAAAAATTAATATTTATGACAGGTGACTTAACAATCCCAGCTCAAAATTTCTTCCATAAATACAGCAAGAAGAGAACTACAATTATAAAGACCAATTAGAACAGTGGCTAATAAGAAATAGAATGACCACATCACCCCCAAAATCCTATATCACATTATTCAACCCAGATAGAAGAGGATCAAACTTACAGACAGTAATTTATATTTTAAATAATGGACTCCCTCTTAACAAGCAACCCACCATGGGGCTGTATTCTGATACACCCATGATTACACTCACCCCCCCTATCCCCATCAATAATATTACATCTAGGGCCAAACAAAAATTAAATGCATTAACGGGGACAAACGTTGGTTAACACAAAAGACCAATACAGTAGTATCAAACAATATCTTCTCACATTCTGACTGAAACAAAAATCCTTTCTAAAAGCCCATCTTGACAAGATAGGCTGTCAATTTGATAGTAAATCAGTCTCAATAGTTGCCTCACTCACCAAACACTACGACAACCCTGGAACCTGTGGAGATGACAATTACACCAACAATAAACTATTCTTGCATATACAACATCTTCCCCCCCTCCCACACCAGAAACCCCCATCATTAAACACATTCGCACACAATTAACCCGAACAACGATTTCCGAATATACAAATAACCTCGTGCTCCAATCGCGTTCACTTGAAATTTTCAACACAGAACAAACTAGAGTAATGCTGTCGCGGCTCCGCAATAGGCTCCACCCCTGCCTTCAGGAATACAAATCTAAATGCCTTAATGATCCCTCCCAACAGTCAAAGATGTCCCTCCCCAAGCAACGACAGCAAAAAAACATCTTTTATTAGATTGCTCGGCCTTGGCGAACATCAGGCGCAATTTCAGAACATTTAAGCTAATAGATCTCTGGGATCGACCTTTAATGTGGCGAGGTATCTCGAGGTCTCCCGCCCTTATAGGAGTTGAGCAGAAGGCAACATAGTTAAAAAGTATATATATATATATATATATATATAAAGCGAGGTTAATATATATATAGTATATATATATATTATATATATATATATATATATATATATATAATATATATATATATATAATATATATATATATATATATAGATATATAATACTATATAAACTATATATGAGGGAGAGAAAGACGTGTCGTAAGGCACATCAAGAAGCGGATGAGATACCCCCCCTCCCATTGATTGGATATGTATATATGGAGTTTAGGGAGCATACCTAGGACAGTCCAAGTTAACCCAATGTTAACCCCCCCTCCCTTCGATTTCACATCCACATTTTCTAACAGTGGAGAAGGCTCTCCTTTATCACACACCATAAAACACTATTATCACTTTCCTTAATAAAAAAAAAAAAAAATCTCAACCTCTCCATTAGCCTTGGAAAAGCCAAGAGGAGCGTCTTCCCAAAATAAACCCCCTTCACCCCCTCCACCACCACTTGGAGAGCTTAGCGTTCTTCCGGTGGTGTTGTTGGTGTCATCAGGCGCAATTGCCGGCCTGTTCTGATGTATAATCTTCTTTCAACATTAATTCTGACACTTTCGTGGCCTTTACTCTAATTTCCACTTTCTTGAACATCACCCCCCCATCCCCTAGGCAATAACCACATGTCTTATGTCTTAC
>JABUQX010067165.1:7500-10000 GCA_015478945.1 Trachelipus rathkii | reverse complement strand
CTCCCCCCCTCTGTCCCTCCGTCGGCTCGAGCCCCCCTAAAAAGGGAAATAAAAAAGAAAAATTCACATTGTCTCAAAGCTCTAAAACAGAATAAAAACATTGCAACTCTGCTCTCGCATATTACAAGCACCATGTGGTGTTGGAACCAGGCTATGTAGTTGGCTCTCTATGTGGATTGAATTTATCTCCACTCCCTTAACCACAAACCCAACTCTCATTCTTGACTATACATAAACTCTATCCACCCTAATATAAAATTTACAATGGAACTCTCTAACAATCACACCCTACCTTCCTTGATACCCTCCTCTCTTGGAACAACAGCCCTACCCTACTCTTATAGGCGTTTTTCCTAACACTACTTCAAACCCCTACAAATCATTGGGTACATCCACACATTCTCAACATATAAATCCTGAGATGCTCATCCTCCCTCCTAACGAGCTATACGCATCTGTTCTCCTACTCTTCTCCATAATGAAATTATCAAAAAACAATTTTCATAGTACATTCAACAAATCTTATCCAACCTACATATCAAAAGGATTCACTTAAAAAACAGCAAAAAATAAGTTCTACAACCACCACCGTGACAACACACAATCCCTCACCTATTTACCAGATCCTCACCTTACCACATAAACCAATTTCTCAAAACTTACCTCATCCTGAAGAGGACTAACTTCCTTATCTAACACACTCTTCTCTCAAAAGAATCTCAAACCTCCAACTCAACTTACAAATATAAATCTCACATGCATATACAAAAATCCACCTGCCGTCATGCCCCCTCCATATATAGGTGAAACTAATAATTTTATCAGAAGACTCGGTCAACATAAACACGATCTAACATCCGACTCTCAAAATTCTGCTCTCACCTCACATAGATCTAGTCTCAATCACAACATTAACATAAAAGATACGTGCCCAATCTTAAAGGTACTAGACCCCACCAAACGTAAACTCCTAGAATCACTATGCATACAGAACCTTCCCAATTTTAACCTACAAAAGGAGAATATACGTTCAATCCCACACTTAACAACATTCTTACCACTACACCATTTTTCAAAAATATAAAAAGCAAAAATTTATTTAAATGTTAAACTACTTTTCAATTTCAACTGTATTTACATTGAATCTTTACAAATGTTTTAAGAATTTTTATTTAGTACTTCAAATTAAAATTCGTCAATTCTGAGGAGGGTCCAGAAAATTAAGGACCGAAAGCATTACGAAAATTAAAATCCTTATGAAGGACTCTTGTGAAAAACTTTTTAATAAAGTATATAAAATGAAGGCCTTCTATGATAATACATACCAAAACTCGGTCGAAAAAATTGCTTTTGATTATATGACTATATTATACATTTATAAAATGATATATTATATATATATATATATATTATATATACTACTATATATATATTTATAATATATATATATATATAATATGATATATATATATATATTATAATATATATATATAATATATATATATAAGGCGTATCCAGTTGGGCCAAGGGGGCCATGGCCCCCCCCAAATTTTTTAAACACCAAAATTTTCAAGTATCATATCCGTTAATAATATAAAGTGCAGAGGTTAAATTTAAATTAAACGATAAAATTTAAAAATTTACAATTTAATTAAGAGAAATTAATCATTTTAAAATTAAAATTAAATTAAAATAAAATATATTGGCAATTTCATAGGTACGGTATTTAGCAATAAGGGAAAAGTGGAAATATTAAAATCTCTGGAAACCAGATTCAAAACATATATTACCTACTGAGGAATGCAAAGGTCAGGAAAGATATTTTCATTAAGTGGCTAGCTTACTCTGATAAACACGTTGGGGTTTATTGCTCAAAGTGCGTATTGTTTTTGGAAACAAAAGAAGAAGGTAAAGGAAAACACCAGGAATTAGGTGTTTTTGTCTCGAGACCGTATTCAAGCTTAAAGAAAGCCATTGAATCTCTCAAAAAACAGGAGGCAATTAAATACCACAATGAATCGGTAGAAAAGAGATTTGCTGAAGAAAAGCAGGTTCAAGGAAAAATTGAGAGCATCGACAAACAGATTGACAGCCAGAAGAAAAGGGAGGCCGAAGACAGTAGAAAGCGGCTGATTCCAATTGTTGAAACAGTTCGATTCTGTGGTAAGCAAAATATATCGTTACGTGGACATCATGACAGGTCGAATCAAACTCTCTTGGCCTGTGGGAAACGATGGCACTTTTCGGAGTCTTTTAAGATATCGTGCTAATGCTGGAGACCATGTTCTTTCAGAACATTTAAAAACTAGTGGTAGAAATGCCATGTTTATCAGTTCCACAGTCCAAAAATTGCTCTAATTCAGTATTTGAGGCATCTCAGTTCAACGTAAAATTAGTGCAAAACATAAATAAAAGTAAATTTTTTACTGTTCTAGCCGATGAGACGACCGATGTGTCCCAGAAGGAACAATTTTCGTTGTGTGTGCGTTACGTTGATATT
>JABUQX010067164.1:0-16070 GCA_015478945.1 Trachelipus rathkii | reverse complement strand
TAAAAGTGAGGTTCTCGTAGTCGCATTGAAGCTCCCTCGAGCTCACTTGCGCTGCCGTACCTATGAACAGACATAAAGCCATCTATCCGCCGGCGAACGACTAGAGGATCATTATGATACTGGAAAGTATCGACCAATTTATCAGTCCTATTTTGGCTTTGACACTCGACCGCTATCAACGAGGCGGGTCGCGACAGAGCCGCCAGCATGATGTAGGCGTCATCCTTCAAGGGCCGGACATCCGGCCGCTGTATAGCTGGGTAAACTGAGAGGAAAAGTATTACAGTCTAACGACCTCCCAGTTCTCTTTGGGCCGCCCTGACCGTTGTGCATGTGATGGTTTCCTAAGACAAGTTTTTTTGTTCCTATGTTAGCGCCCAAGATGTTTATATTGTAACAGATGAGAAGAGAGGAATCCGTCGAGATTAGGAAGTTAGAAGTGTTTGAGAGGGTTTGGAAAGTTGAGATTTTAGAATTGATTTCACAAGGGTTCAGCGACCCCCAGGATTCTATCTAGATCAGCCGAGAATTGATCGGAAAGATTGCAGATTTAGAGTAAGAGGGCAGAATTGCATGAGCTGAGCGATGAAGGGTTGACGCATCGCATATGAGTCGAATAGTTTAGTGTGCAGGCGAGATCTTTTGAAAGAAGAAAATAGAGATAAGACGACTGAGACACACTTGCAGAAAGAAGAAGAACCAGACAGCCCACGTCTTGAGCGCTTTGAAGATCTAGATAGTAGCAAAGGAAGGGGAACAGAGGGCTTGGAGACGTGACGCGTGCCTACCGGTCGCTTTGTGTCAGGCACCGAAGTCTCCCGCGGTCCTCAAGGCGGAAAGCCATAAATCGTAAGAGGCTTAGAATATATCCAAGCTCGAGTGCCCGAAGCGACAACTGTCCGATCACAGAGATTAAGAAGTGATGCAGCATTCCAGATGATCTAGAAAAGGAGTGTTGAGGTTTTCAAAGATCTTAGATAGCAATAATGAGAGCTTATAGGGCGTAGTTGAGATCAGACGCCGGCTTCCTGTTTTTTCGGAACTAGGTTGGCTGTGCGTGTTCCAACATGAGGACAAGAGTGTTAGTTGGACATAGAGAAGATAGTGAACGAGGGGGGGTAGCACGGAAGACACTTCCTCAAGCTGGGGGAATGCATCCGGGGCTCCCGCCCTTCTAACTTGTATTCAGGGCCATGCACCCGATCAAATGTATTCACAGGCAAAGACAAGGACACTGGAAGAGAAGGAGAGGAGGAGAGGGGAGGAGGGAGGAGAATGCCAGAATGTCCACAGGGGTTGAGTAGAGGAATAGGACGGCGCGAAGAGATTGGCTTTTCAGTTGCGCCGAATTAACAACAGTCATCAGAATTGAGAGTGGAGGATAGACGATTTTACAGATTGTAGACTGTTTTTGCAAGCAGGCCCGCAGAGACTTAGTCAGGATAGGAAAACCAGAGTTAAGCGCCAACCTTCGCACATTTGAATGAACCCGCGTTGCTCATCGACAGGTATTCCCGCCAACTGATTTCGAGGCTGAGTGAAAATTTAGCAGAGGACGACTAATGAGACGAGAATCTTTCCATCCGATAGCCCATGTCTCTTAGCCCAAGAACCTATGGCTAAAAAAGAGGATAAGTACATACTTAGAACACGTCATCCTCGAGGATGAGAAAGAATTTAGCTGACAGAGTGAATGCACACTGCACCATACCACAAATCAACAGCATTCCAGCTTCCACACCTACTATCGGCGACAGTGAAAGCCGTCCAGAAGCAGCAGTCATTCCAATTTTGTTAGCGTAGAAGCAACGCACCAATGGCCCCTCAAAAGTGCCAGAACAAAACGCGTAGGCAGGATGGACTGTTTGAGAGACGTTTTAAAATTAGAGATTAAGTTGTGGTCGATTTCCAATGTGATTGAACGTGGTTGATATTGAGAGAGAGGTATGTGTGAGACAATAGCGTACAGTGTGTTTAAAGAATTGCTTGGCACGATCTGATGTGATGTGGTTCTTTATTAGTTGTCCAGATCGTTGAGAATGCTAATGATTCGGCCTCCTCCCCACAAAAATCAGATATCGAGAGGACCCCACATTCGTTTTGGTTACATTGAAAATCCTAATAAGTACTCAGTTTGGATGAGAAGTATAACCGTTCTGGATGTGTAATATATACCAAAGGCGTGAAAAATCGTTTCTGTAGGGGACGTAGCAGCAAGACAAGTTATTGTGGTAGAAGGAAGAAGATTTTAAGCCATAAATCGTCGAAGTTAGGAGATTCGGATTCTCGAGACGTGTTAGGTATGTGTTTATGATTTACATAGGGCACTACTCACCCTTTAACGGAAATTTATCTCCTGGAACAAAATTTTAGGGGGGGTTTTTTTTGACTTATAGCTATAGATATATTAACGCTTTGTTAGAGATAATTTTAGATATCTGTGTTCAGCAAGGCAAAGGTTGATTAGATCTGAAGGGAATCGGTGGCTTCAGGATGAGAGTTTTGGAGTAAGCCCGCGGATTTGAGTAAAAGTACGATTGAAAGCCGCGTCTGTGCATATCTTCATCAATACACGCAACACCCACAACAACACAACAATTACAAATAGACAGACAAAAACGATATTTGAAATCAGATTAAAATAGTTTATTCACAAACGTACATGATTAAATGCTAAAACCGTATTTACACTATTAAATAGTAAACTGAAAAAAATCTAGGAGTTTAACACCGCATTCAACCACCCCAACAAATTTCGAATAAAAAAAATTACAATAATCGATATTTAATTAAAATTAAAATAATGCGAAAAAATACGCAAGTGTTGTGAAAAAAACGTTCAAAATAATAAAAAATTAGAAACCACTTAAATAAGTTAAAGACGATGAAAAATATAATTAGCAAAATACGATTACCTAATTCTAAAATCTCTCTGTTATTCTGAAGGTTTATAAGTTTCAAAGAAAAATTACAAACATAAACCTTTTTTATAGGTTATTATTCTTCAATATTAAAGCTCATATAGTTAAAAACATTAAGGGAGATTAAGTTACAACCCTTAATGGGGCAAAATACTAACACTTATGCGATTAATCAAACCTGGAGCTCTTTGCTCTTTATCAGCCCATCACTATTATTTGAAATTAAAAAATCATATAAACTCAACATTATCTATTACGAGATGAGAGCTAAATAAGAAATACCGAAAAAATCACAAGAACTATTGGATACTGACTAAAATTAGTTTTCTAGGAATTATCAGAATCAAAGAGGTTTTTGGCTAAAGGAAATGGAGATGTGTCCCAACTGACAGATAGCGAAATGCTATCTCGGAACGATGTGCATAGAATATGAAGATATTAATATTTATAATATTTTAAAATTATACTAATAATAAAAATATATATATTAATATATCTTCTATTATATAATGTATATATATACTATTATATAAATATATAATATATATTAGTAAAAATATCAGTATCTATATTAATTATATATACTAATATATATATACCCAGACTACTATATATTATATAATATAATAAATATCTTTTTATTTTCACTATTTATATATATAAATATAGTTATATATATAATTATTATTATTATATATAATGTATATATATTATTTTATATATATTTATATATATATCGATATAGATATATATAATATACTATATTACATATATATAATTATATATAGTATATACGAATTATTAATATATATATATTATATTACTACATTATATCTATTATTATTACATATAAATATAATTATATACTTATATATGTTATTTATTATTATATATATACTTAAAAAGATATATTATGCATTAAAGTCTTTATATACTATTATATTAGTACAGTATTATATATATATATATATAATATTTATCTATCTTTCAAATACTTATATATATTAATATATCATATCATGTTTATCTATATTATATATCACTACTTATTAGTCTTAGACATTATACTTATATCTATTAGAACGGGACAGATAGAGAGAATATTAATTATATAATTATTAGAACACCTTTATAATAGTCTTAAAAATATTTTTCCGTATTATTTTATATAGTATAATATATAATATTTTATTTAATTTTATATATATCACGTTTCACAAATATAAACAAACATAAATATAATGCACTAGTTCATGAGTCCTTATTATAATATAAATATACTTAGAGTATATTTATTAGTATATTATATTATTATTAAGATTTAGTATTAAGAAAACATTATATACAATAATTATACGATATATATATAATAATAGGTAATATATATATATTTATAAGTACTATTTATAATTTATATGCATAATTATTCATATTCATTATTATATATATATAGAGAGAGGAGAGGAAAGATGCACCAACGAGACAGAAGAGGAGAGGAGGAGAAAGGAGGAAGATAGAGACTATACGTTTAAATACCATATCATTATAATTAACTTCGCCTAATTAAGCAATAAGTATATCGTGATTATGTTACTATATCATCTCTATATATAATATATTATAGATATAATTTTTACATATAGAATATATATATTTATATATTACTCTATACTATAATATAGCGGATATACAGTTACCTAATCATCGATAATTATTAAGCTAGATGTAATATATATCTAGAGGAAGAGAGAAGCGAATCAGAGAGAATTTATTATATTTTTAATTTATATAATATATACTCAATCCTATATATTGTAAATTTATATTATATTTTAATATATATATTATAACATATATTTTAGTATATATATATATATAATATATATACAATATGAGTGCAATCCATATTGTAATAAAGACATTAATATTATTTAGTTGAGCACTAAAATTCATCTTGTTTTGGCTTCTCA
This sequence comes from Trachelipus rathkii, assembly GCA_015478945.1. NCBI lineage: Eukaryota > Metazoa > Arthropoda > Malacostraca > Isopoda > Trachelipodidae > Trachelipus > Trachelipus rathkii. The sequence continues at coordinate 11,179 of JABUQX010067164.1, read as the reverse complement.
AATCGTTATTGATATTGAGGTAACTTGTTTTAAATTGGAACCACTTTTATATTCTTAAGCATTAACTTACCCGTTTATGACCAATAAATATTCTTGATTTGCAAATACCCGAACCTATGGAACCACCCGCGGATTTGATTTATCGCATCCCTAAAGTAACCTTTAAGTTACTCCAGAAACAGAAGCGGCAGGAGAGGAAGGATTTACGGATGGGGATCTAGTTATATACGGGCTTCATCTCAGTCGTTGATGAGTTGACATTGAGATTAGGGATAACAAGTTTTTAAATTAGGCTACTTGTTAGGCAGTCTTAAATGATTTCAGGAGGAGTGGAAAGAATTGAGTTCCAATATTTAGGAAACAGTTTTATTTGATTGGGGGAATAAATTTATAAATAAACAAGTTTTATATAATAAATATTTGAATATAATTATGTATATATTATTCTAAATATGGTTTCTACTATATATTGATCATTTTAATTTTTATTTTTATATTAATAATTAAAATAAATACGGCAAAGTAAATTGTATAAGCCGCCAAATCGTAAGATATAGCTACCTCGGAATTTGGGTTAAGAAACAGAGTAATTTAATTATATTAATAATTTTAACTTAACAGTGTCCTTAATGATTTTTACCATTATAATTTAATTTCATATTATGATTATTGATAACATGACAAGCGTTGTTTTGTTTAGAAAAGTATAAGAACAATATAATAACATAACAAACACTTGACGCATTGGCATCATAAGTATTAATAATTAGCACAAAATGGAAGAAGATAATTTTTCAGCCTTATAATATAATATCAATGAATAGATATAAAGAATCAATATAGAAACCAGATAATTGATATAAAATAAGTCTATAAAATGAAATTTAAAATTTGAAATAGATTTCCTTTAATAATAATAACTTCTCTTCTCAACTATATTGTAAAGTTAAAAAATTCTTCTAAAGAATTCTTCTGTTATTTCTCTTTTTATAATATCATTTATGTATGTTTAATCTAGTTTACTATAAAGTATTATATGAATGTGATACTAGACAATACTTACTATATACGAGAATATTTTGCTGAATAATGTTATTCAAAATAGAAGTTTATAAAATATTATTGAATTTTCATTGTTTAAAGTAAATTGAATCACCCGCATGATGAAGTACTGGAAGATTCTCCAGAATCAGTCCTACTTTGACTACAAACACCTAAACTAAACTTATCATTTTATTTTTATTACGTTATATTATTTTTTTTTTATCTCATAACAGGTTATTTTGGAGTTCTTTTGTAGACCCATTTTTGGGAAATTGCTTTGAAGACTTAGTGACTATTTTTGTGTGAATGCTTAATAAAATATGGAAATTACTGCGTTTTTTATAAAAACTACCAAAAGTCTGGTGTTGATGGGAACAGACCAGTGTTGGAATTGCAAGAAATGCAACACCGGCACGAGATATATATCAGTATTATATATATATAATATATAATATAATATACTTTATATATATATATATTATCTATATATTAAAGTTATTTATTTAATATATATATATATATATATATATTTTAATATATATATATATTAGTATATATATAATATACTTATATTATATTAGTTATATATATATATCTATTATATAATAATATATATATTTATATTATATTAATAATATATATATATATATTATGTATATAATTATTATATATATATTATATATATATTATGTATTCCTATCTATTAATATTATTTTTAATATTATATATATTATTAATTATTATATATATATATATATATACCACTGACACAGAAAAAATATATTCTATTTAATATTATTATTTTATATTTATACACAATATATATATATATCTATATATATATTATATTATTATATATATTATTTATTGTGACTGTTGGTAGTTGTGACCCGAAAAAAAGAAAAGGGAAAGAAGGAAGAGAAGAAAAGAGAAGATTCTAGTGCAGAATTAGAGAAGGACTTAAATGTTCTTAGGGACTATTATCATCAAAAGTTCTAAAAGTTTCTGTTTGAGAAGAGTGTTCCGACATGAGTTAAGTCAATTTTTTAGATCAGCGGAAAATTTATCAAATCTATTATGAATATTTGAAAAATTTATTATGATGCAATTAGTAAAATTAAAATCAGATTTTTTAATTGACGCAAAAATAATTTTATTTAACCGAAATAGAGAGGGCAACAATTTGTATTCCGTTTCCTTTAAAAATATTAGTTTAATAGACAATGACAGTGGCGTCTGATATTTACGGTTGGGAGGAGCAAATTTTCACTCCAGTTCTTATTACAATGAATAAAAAATAATTGGACTTATATATAGAGAGCTGTTGTCTATAAAGTGATGTTTTGAATCTATTGTGGAGTTTCGATTCAGTTGGTCCAAGAATGAGTTCTTATATTCGGCAGGTCTTGGGTAGGACCCCCTTCTCTATTTATTTCCATGACATCGGTAGAGTACAAATATATTTTCTCGATCGTGCCACCACCTGACCATGCGAACACGGCTGTTAGTTATAAAATAATAATAATATCTACTATACTAATTATTCTTAATATTTATATATATACTTTTATTAATATATAATATTTCGATATATTATATTCTTATTATTATATTATATTCATGATTATTATTTAATTTAATTAATATTATATATATATATATAATTATATTATCTATATATATTATCTTATTCATATATTTATATATTATATATATATATATTTCTTTTAATCATATAATATTTTATTATATATATAGTAGTATATTATATATTATAATTATATATTTATATATTTTATTTATTATTACTAATATTAATATAATATATATAATATATCTAATTTATATATATATATCAGTTATATATATTATATGTTATATATATATATTATATATAGTTCGTAATTATTATATTATTTATTATAATATATATTCTATATACTATATATATATATATATATTAACTAATTTTTATTAAAATATTATTTACTTATATATATATATTATATAATTATAATAATATTTTTTATTATATACTATAATATAATATATAATATTATATTGATTATATAAATATATTAATATATTATATATATATAATAATTATAATTTATATATATATTATCTATATCTATAAAATATTGCGAGCGAAGTAAGAAAGTCCGAATGCTGGAAATGTTTCTTCAATATATTACAAAGCCCTGATTCTGCGTCTGTGCTGTGTACTTATGAAATTTCTCAGTTTGCTTGCAACTTACTTTTCAATATCCTTTGCAACTTGTAATTTGTTTAAGTTGCTTAGAAATACTACTGAGAAAAATTCAGAAAATCTAGCAAACAGCTTTATTAGTTTCAAATATATATTATATAATTAATATATATATTATTATATTATATTTTATAATTATTATATTATTTAAATTATATATTTTATATTATATAGGTGAATGAAGTATGCGTTTCAAGAGACTTCAGTTATTAGTAAAGTTTCTAAATCGTAAGCATATGGCTCGTTTTTGTAAAAAAAAAAAAAATTAGGATTTTCACGTTTTTAAAATTGCTCTCTAAATTTAAGTATAGTACTGTCCGATAATTTTTATCGGCAAATAATTTCTTTAGTTTTATTAGAAAGTTCTAGTTAGATTATATAATTTTTTTTAGTAAATTTACAACCCCGGAAGCGAAAGATAATCGGTATTCTCGCCAGCGGTGCACGGGAACTTGTCTCCCCTTGTCCCTTTCGCCAACCCCCAAATTTTTTTTAAAAATCAATCAACTGGGTATGCGAAAACTATTGAGCGTTTTGGACCAGCACCTTGCCAGTCGAAGATAACAGTTATAAGCATAATTTATTTTTATTTCTTTTTATAATTTTTATTTTTTATACCACGATTTTTATATACTATTTTTGATCTAATTTTATTTCTAATAACATTGAGTCATTTTCTTGAAAACTAGCCCTATTCTGCTATTTCACCTTATATATATATATTATTTATATATTTATTATATTATATATTATTATTATATTTATTATATCGAATCATATATATTATTATTATATTTATTTTGTAATATATATATATATATTGTTATATATATTATATATATTTCTCATTGTATCTCTATTACTTTTTACTACTCGGTCTCTCTCATCTCTCTCTCTCTCTCTTCTCTCTCTCTCTTCTCTTTCTCTCTCTCTTCTCTCTCTTATATTAATATATATATATATATTTATTATATATACTATTATATATATAATATTAATATATATTATTTTTACTATTATTAATATATTATTATATAAAATTTAGTTAGATTAATCAGACGTACAGTCATCTGAATATATATTTATAGTATATATATTTTATATACTCCGTACATATTATACCTTATATTTCACATAAAAAATATATTCCTCAAATATTATTAGTATAACTATATATATTATATATTATTTGATATATATATATGATATATTATAATTATTATATGATATATAATATTATATTATAATATATATATATATATTTTATATATGTTACAAATGCCTTAATTGACGAGACATGATTGTCCTTTGCAATAGCAGAAATTATTTCTTAGACTTTTATCATTTATTAAAATAATGTGCAAAGCTTTCGACCTGATTTAGCTTTTCAGCATGCTTTTTCTCACTAAGTTAAAAATATGAAAATTAATAAAATATAAATTAGTACAAGGACTGCAAGTTTGGATTTAAGTTTTAGAAAAAAACGTTAAAGTGCTTTTTTTTTATATTTTTTTATGTCGATATAAACTTTGTAATTATGTAATTGTATACATCATCCAACTTATACAGACAGAGTCGGAGGACGTAGATTGTCAATGTGAATAATGAGCGATTTGGTTAATGATTTTAGTTATTGTTATTGTGTGGATTCATTGAGTGTAGGCAGATTAGGGTATATCTTGGAGAGGTCATATTTTTGTGATATTGCGTCGGGATCATGTGTTCTCCAATGTATTAGGTTGTGCGTTGGCAGAACTGTTTTCCCGAGTAATTATCACATAACTATGACTTACTCAAGTACCCTATCTGCCCTTCACTTCATGTCCACAATAATCTAATAACATTACCACATGTGCACCATTATTCACATGACATCTACAACTATAGTCTGCGTTTTTACCTGTGGGTTGTTTCCCCCAGGGTCCTATATTTCTATCATTTCGCCACGTACGTGCGTAAAGTTAGATGTTGATAGACTATCAGCAATTCCTGTGATGTTAATCCATGTCCGTTTTTACCCATCCCCCTTCGTTCGCCGCTGCCCTTATTCCTGCTATGAATATCGCATGTAGCTGCTTTAACATGGCGTTGGAGAAGCCATGCAAAGGTTTACGTACATGGCTAAGACTTTCGATGTACGTGCATGAATGGTCTTCTTTTTATTATTATCAAAAAACAGCTTCGTTCATAGTGAACATCTTAGAGTTATCATAACCGTTCTATCTGTACGCTCGGCTATTAGCTGCTAACATGTGGTGCGAAGGCACGCACATGGTCTTACGTACATGAGCTAAACTTTTCGGGAATTTTTCACGAAAGTAGCTGTGTTCGTATCCCTATACGTCACAACTGTTTTCCCTCTTAGGGAGTTTTTATTCTGTCGTATTGAGTATCATCGTTCGTTATGATTGCTAATCGTTCATGTAAATCTTGGTTCATCTAACGTTTTACTATGACTGTAACGCCCCTTGGTTGGCCCTAGGGTGGGGTGTTCAGACGTAAATTTGAATCATGTTGAAATATTGGCAAAATTTTTTTGAAATTTGCAAAATTTTTGCAAAATTGCACCCGACCCCATCCGATTTTACAGGGAAGCGTTTGGGCTCACCCGCGAGGTCCCGGCGCCCTCGCGAACGCCACGAAAGCGACAAAATATGCTCCTGATATTTGAAATTTTATAAAAACACGTAAAACTTGGTGATGGATGTCGGGTCTTCTTACCGACACGAAATAATATATAAATTTTATAATATAATATTAATATTAAATATAATATATATATAATAGTATATATAAATAATATCATTAATAATATATAAAATCAATAATATATAATTAATCTAGTATATAATAATATTAATATATAATTATAATAATATAATAATTTAGAATAATAACTTATTAATCATATATACTAATCTGATATACTATAATGAATAATGCATATACTTATCATAATATCTATATATTAATCTAATTATAATAATTTAATAATTCATAATAATATATACATATTGTAATAATCTGACTGTTTCCTTTGTTTTGTTGTCTGTAGTGGGATTATTATTCTACTACTATTATATATTATGATAATTATATTATATATATTTATATATAGTTATATATATAAATCTTTCTTGTCTTTTTTTCAATTAGATGTTCAAATGACAATGTCAGCCAATAAGAGTCTGTGTAAAAAGGATATTCTTATGTTCCTTTGTGATTGTTTTTCCTGTGTTCCTGTTCATATATCTATATATTTATGTGCTTTATGTCTTTTCTCTGTGTTATCTTAGTTCTCTACACAAGTGCATTTTTGATTAAACTTTATTTGTTTATTGTATATAAAGATATCCTTTTATGAAAAATATCCAACCTAATAAATTACTTATTCAATTTTATATGTCACATCAAAGTGACATTAAAGTTATATTTCTACGTGTGTGTGTGTTTGTGCGCGTGTGTGTGTAAGTAATGTGTAATAACTTTAGGTGAAACTGAGCTTCTGTGTAGGTGTTGGTATGAATAAACACATCTTAATTTACACGATGGTAAAATATATAAAGAAATCCTCCATCATATTTCCTCTGTAATATTTGCATGTCTCTCTCTCTCTCTCTCTCTCTCTCTCTCTCTCTCTCTATGTCTCCCTTTCGTTGTTTCTCTATCTCCCAATTTCTCTATCATTCTATGGAGATAAAGCTTGAAAGAATGTTATGTTTGGTCTTAAATTTTCAACTGGAAATTCATCTATAACCATATTCGCTTAAGTTTTAATATATGCAAACACAATTTTTAATTGCTATTTTTTTTAAATTAATTAATTATATTATGTATGTATGTATGTATGTATGTATGTATGTATGTATGTATGTATGTATGTATGTATGTATGTATGTATGTATGTATGTAGTGTATGTATGTGTATGTATGTGATGTGTATGTATGTATGTGTATGTATGTATGTATGTATGTATGTATGTATGTATGTATGTATGTATGTATGTATGTATGTACGTATGTACTGTATGTATGTATGTATGTATGTATGTATGTATATGTATGTATGTATGTATGTATAATTCTATCAATTAGTCTATCAATTAATCTGTCTATCTATCTAATTATTCAACATCTATTTATCTATCTATCTATCTATCTATCTATCTATCTATCTATCTATCTATCTATCTATCTATCTATCTATCTATCTATCTATCTATCTATCTATCTATCTATCTATCTATCTATCTATCTATCTATCTATCTATCTATCTATCTATCTATCTATCTATCTATCTATCTATCTATCTATCTATCTATCTATCTATCTATCTATCTATCTATTTAAGAAAATTTAAGATTCAAAGTATGGAAAACTAATAAGAATAAAGGAGATGGTGAAGAATCTAATTATATGCGTATAACACGAGCTAATTTTAAGTTTGCACTAAAACAATGTAAAACTAATGAAAATGTAATCAGAAATGGAAAATTTATTTACAGTTTTAATAATAAAAGCAAGGCAAAGTTTTAGAATCTAATTAATAGAGAAAATAAATCTAAAAAAGTTATATAAAAAATAGATGGAGAAACAGATGAAAAAGAAATATCGGAAAAATTCTCAAGTAAATTTAAGAAAGTTCTTGATGATGATTTTACAGATCGAATATTGATAGCATGCATAAGAATGTTTCTTGGACAGAATCTAATGAAATATTTAATGCTTCAAAAATTAGAGAATTAATTAATAAAATGAAACCTATTCTAGGTCCTGATGGAATACATCTTTATCATTTAAAATTTGGAACAATAAAATTAGATAATATTTTATCTAAGTTTATGAATGCATGTATTTTGCATAATTAGATCCCTGTAGATTTACTTAGAAGGGTTATATCTCCGATTATAAAAGATAATTATGGTGATTGGACTGATTTAAACAACTATAGACTTATCATGATAAATCAGTTTTCTTAAAGCTGCTTGAGTATGGGCTTTTGGATATTGTAGAAAATTATATACCTTTAGACGACAGACAACATAGATTTAGATAAGAATATTCAACGGAAATGGCTTATTCTCTTTAAAAGAAACAATAGCAAATTACATTGATAATGGGTCTCTGGTTTACGCTGCTTTTTTGGATTTAACAAAAGCATTTGATAACGTAAATCATGGTATCTTATTAAAAAAATTAGAATCTATTCATATTCCGGACATTGGGTATAATGTTTTGGTTAGTATTTATTGTAACCAATTTGCATGTGTTAAATTTAAGAATAGTGTCTCAAATGAATGGCTTATAAGAAATGGTGTTAAACAAGGTGGAATTTTGACACCATTGTTGTTTAATATTTACAATAATGATCTTATAAAAGATATAGTGAAAAGTAGAATAGGTACCAAAGCAGGAATCTTTATATCGAATATAATCATGTATGCAGATGATTTAGTTTTGTTAGCTCCATCGGTAGATGGCCTTCAAAAGCTATTAAATATTGCAGAAAATCTATTTCTGATCTATGTCTAAGTATTAATTATAATAAATTTGGAGTTATCAAGTTTCGCAAGAAAAGTAAGAAAAATAAAGAAAATTTACCTAAATTAAAAATATATCATGGTTTTTTAAAAAACTTGAATGTTATTAAATATCTCGATTTTATTTTAAATGAAAATTTAGAGAAAGGGGTAGACATAAAAAAAGCTAGGGACAAATTCTTGGGAACGTTTAGTGTTTTATTAAGAAAATTTAATTTGTTAAATGTAGATATGTTATATTTATTAAGGGCAAGATCCAATTTTGGGCTGGGGCTGACCCCCATTTTCACCCCACCAAAAATTGACCAAATGTAGCTTTACCTTCTGCATTTTCCGGTTTAGGTGTCTGTAGTCATTATTTCTGTCAGACTTTCAATTTTTCAAAAACCCATGCTTTTGGACATTCTTCGAATAATTCAGGTTTACCTGAAATGACTCTGGGCCTCTGATGCATAGATAGGTTCAGCCTGTGTATTGCATTGATTTGATTTAGGAAATTAGTTAATCATTTAACCTTTTTGATTTGAATAAAAATTGAGATAAATTTTTTCTGTTTGCGAGGTGTGGAGAAATTAGGCATATAATGGGGAAGAGGCACTTTACTATGCATTATTTTGATTTCAATTATAAGAACAAATTCTCAAAAATAGAAATTTAAAATTTTCTTATATACAAAAAATGTATTAGTTCGTTACAATTTTAAGCATCTAAGGCCTGATGTTGATCGATAAATAGGAAAAATAGCTCCAATATTTCACTTGAAATGACTAAATTTTTGAAAAAGTGAAATATTGATATATATTTTTTTCTACTTATCCGATCAACATCAAATTTTCAGGGCTTGTAAATGTGAGATACATCTTTTTACTTAGATAATTTTTTTGTATACTCAAAAGAAAATTTTAGTGTCTCCTTTAATATATTTCTTTTGAAAACTGTTCCATGAACAAATCCAAAACTAATGCATACACAAACTAAATAAAAAATGTGCCTCTCCCCCGACTACATATGCTCTGAAAATTTCATTTACTTTGCCAAAACAGAAAAAAATTTATCTCAATTTTTCATTTTAAAATCCAAAAAAAGTGAGTTTGGAAATTGGACAACGCTGAGCACAAAACTCAAAAAATGAAAAAGTACTTCTGTACTTTTTAGGTAATGGACCTATCTATGCATATTTCAAGTTTGAAGTCATTTCGGAAAAAAATCTGGAAGTTGATTCGAAGAATGTCAAAAACATGGGTATTGAAAAATTCTGAAATAATGACTACAGACACAAAAAAAAACACCGCAAAACAACGTTTTAGAGGCAAAAAAAAGCTACATTTTGGTGTTTATATAGTCAAAATCGGCTGATAATTCCGAATTTTATGTCCATTTTTAGGTGGGGTGAAAATGGGGGTCAGCCCCAGCCCAAAATTGGATCTTGCCCAAAGTAAGAAAAATAAAGAAAATTTACCTAAATTAAAAATATATCATGGTTTTTTAAAAAACTTGAATGTGATTAAACATCTCGGTTTTATTTTAATTGAAAATTTAGAGAAAGGGGTAGACATAAAAAAAAGCTAGGGACAAATTCTTGGGAACGTTTAGTGTTTTATTAAGAAAATTTAATTTCTTAAATGTAGATATATTGTTATATTTATTAAGATCTTAATGTATGCCTTTTTACGGAGCAAATTTTTGAACTAATATGTCAAATAGTACTCGAATTTAAAAACAATTTAAAGTATGTTTTCATAATGCTTTAAAGAAAATATGTAAAATTTCTAATGGAATTAGTAATCATTTAATATGTAATGTTTAATAATTTCTTAAACTACCTTAAATCATGTACTGTTTTTAGATTACTCAACAATTCGCGTTATTTTGTTAGAAAAAATACTTTATTTTTTGAAGCAGGTATCATGGTGAAAGATATCGAAATGATATTTAATAAGACATATGGAGTAGTTGATTTATTTAATAATGACCTTAATGCTCTAAAATCAAGGATTAAATTTGTTCAAGACAGAGAAGATACCCTAAGATAAATATGGCATTATTTTAATGGAACTCATTTTTATATTAATTTTCAGATGTTTTGTTTTACCTTTTAATTTTATTTTACTTATAAATGTAATATGTTTGCTTAATAAAGAAATAAAATACTAAAAGACTAAAGACTATATATATATATATATATATATATATATATATATATATATATATATATATATATATATATATATATATATATATTGGAAGGGCGCACGAAAACGCGAAAGTGTTTCACGATAAATAAGAAACGGTTAAACACCAAATCTGATTGAACGAAGTACATCG
>JABUQX010067163.1:37500-54114 GCA_015478945.1 Trachelipus rathkii | reverse complement strand
TAATGACACACAAATAAAATCCTTTGATCCTTTAACTGATATAGACAAAGATTTGCCATCTATGTTATTTTCTCATTAATTTTTATTTCATTAGCAATTCCTTAATAGATGCCACAACTTTATTGGTTACCCTATAACCACAGTAAACCCAATTGGAAACACACAAAATCCCATTTTATAGAGGAACATACTACCATACCTAAATAGGCCAAAAGTCAGTGGAGCTCTGCATTTGAAAGAGGGCAACCATCATATTAAGAACTAGCTGAATATTTGATAATTTCTTACATGCTTCAAATCATTCTTAACCCTCTTCTACCTATATGTGATAACCTGCTCAACAGGACCATAGGATACAAGTGGAGTTTAACACATTAACAAAGACCTTAGCATTGCTGAAGGCAATTCTGAAACATTATCAATTTCGATAGTCAACAAGCTGTCATTTCACAAGAACTATATGAATCACGCCAATCTTTATTTTCTCTTCAAGGATCACATTCAAGATGATTTTGAATAACTCATCACTTCCACTTTCATATTCAGAGATGTGTTTGTTCTAATGCATCAAAGACAAATTGTTCATTGAAACAAGAAGGTATTGAAGATGGGGGTCAACAAAATCTTTAGATGGTGATGTAGGTTTTTCATAATGTTCAACACTTTGTGATACCTTCAGCTAATTCATGGTTTCTGTGCTCCTAGATTATTGGTTACTGTTTTGTCATTCTGTAAATTGTAAGTGACTTGCAATAGATTTTCCGTCTTTAGTTTCCTTCGGACGAGTTGCGCATGTTACGATTAGAACATATTAAATTTTTTGAAATGAATGAATAAGTTTACAGAGTTTACTCTATTTAATTAAGCCTGCAGCTGTTGACATTTTTTAATTCCTAAAATAGAATATATATATATATAATAATATTATATATTAAATATTATATATATATATTTATTATATTATATATATATATATAACTTAATAATATTATATTATATATACGAGTTTTATTATATTATAAATATTGTAATGTATATTTTATATTATAATTATATATATATATATAATATTACTATATATAATATATAACTATTATTTATTATATCATTATCTAATTTATATATATATATTATTTATGATATATATTATATATAGTTATTATTTATATTATTATATATATATATATATTATATATATAATATATTATATATATATATATATATATTATTATTATAATTAATATATATATGGCAAATAAAGATATTTAAAAGTGATCTCTAAAACTAAGATAGGACAAGAAAACTAACATATATGGTCAGCGTATGAGATTTGTATGAAATATTTTTATGTTTTTTTAACACTCCAAATTCAACATAAAACTAAATAAACATAAATATACTAATATTCAAGTATGCCGAACACGCATATGAAATTGTATGGCCAAAAAAAGATTTTTTTTTAAATGCTAATAACATAATTGGAATCAGATATAAAATTTTTTTTTTTTTAGGGCTCACGACGTGGGACAGAGGCGGTGGACGATCCCCTAGAGAGGCCGAGGCACGACCGTTTTGCCCCGGTTACCAGGGTTTCTTTTTAGTTAAAAAAAATAAAAAACTAAAAAATTCTTTTATTTTTCATATAAATAATTTCATACGTGAATTCATATATTTATTAGTTTTTTACTATCATGTTAGAGTATTAAAAAAAAAAATCATTTTCCATACAAATTTCATACGCTGATCCAAATTTATTAGTTTTTTTGTACCTATCTTAGTTTTAGATATATCAATTGCTTTACTTAGTTTTCATATATATATTTATCATATATATTTAATATATATATATAATATAATATAATATATATAATTAAATATAGATATATATATATATGTTATATATATATATTTATATTACCCATAATATATTATAATTAATATATATATATATATATAATATATATTATATTATTTTAATAATTATATTATCAATTATATAAACAATACTTATATATAAATAATATTTATTTATTCTATATATATATACCGTATATATTTAAAGATTAAATTTCATTTAATTCCTGCACTGTCATTTATCGATCATATATCGGGTTCATATAGTCTTTATTTGCCTGGTGACATTTGTAAGAGCCTACGTCCATAAGTGTAGATGAAATTTGAAATGCATTGGTTATTGGAAAAGAATGCCTATGGGCCTTATTCATATTCGACCCGGTCTGTAACATTTTTTTTAAAGACTATTTTTTTTATACTTCATTTACAATTTATTTAGAATTTAGTGATTTTATATTTTATAAATCATAATAGAATGATCAAAGTTTACATTACCATATGAAGTTAACAAATCTATTTGAAAAGTTGGCCCAACCGGCCTTATGGAGTCTGTCAACTAAATAACAAAAAAATATAAACGCAACATGTCAAAAATATATGATATATAGTAATATATAATATTAATATATTTTATATATATATATTATATAATTAATATATATAAATTTAATATATATAAATTAAATATATATATATTTAATGCATTTAAAATTAATTTATATGTGCAGGGAAGACTAGCATGTGAACATTTTTTTTTCTTTGGTCATTTTGTGATAGTCACAAGTTCGTCATGAAGGAGATGTTTGTAAATTCGAAAAATAGATCTTTTTTGCAATAATTGATATATTGTGACCTCAATTAATAATTATATGCACCTCGGAATCTTCGGCACTTGTTTATAGCCCCATGACGGTGACGGTGTGACTATAACGTCAGTTTCTTCCTCTACATCAGATGTTACTTCTTGTGATTTTGGCTTTTACACTGTCGCGTCCCGGAGTATTCTCTCGTCTCTACGACGCTAATCTGAACTGCTCTGAACCATACATCAACGAACCTGTCGCTCTGCCACTATCTCTACTATAGAGTAAAAGTAGTTACTTCTCAGATAAGAAATAAAATATTAAAAAAAAAAAATTAAAAGTGTAAAAATGTTTGGAGCCAAATATGTAACGACTAGACAGAGGCCAGAGGCGGAGTTTGGGTGCGAAAAAAAAAAAATGAACAAATTTATGGATGAAGCACATGATATGAAACGTTGTTCAAAGCAGGCGCGCAATGAGGGCGCCCCCCTAAAAGAAAACGCAGGAGGGAGGCAACACGTGACAAAAACAATAGTGGGGGACAAAAAAAAGGGATATAATATATAAAAATAATATATAAATATAAAAAAAATATAAAATAATAAATATAAATTGTCATGAATGTCAGGAGTAGGAAGTCATGCCCATATTATATATATATTATTAGGGGTAAATAATACCAAAATGGGCCTAGAAAATAAATGATTATGTGGAGTGTGTGTGTTATCGACGGGCCTGGGACTGTGAAAGAGGAAAAACGTCGTGTTTATTCTCTCTAAAAAAACACTGTTTTTTTTTTTTAATATGAAGATATAAGGCGTTTTCGGGGCCATGAGCAATTTGGTTGTTTTTGTTTTTTGGGTGTGTTTTTTTTTAATCTTATTAATTACTTGCTATTTAATTTTCAAAGGTAAAGTCATATTATCAAATTCAGAATTTGAGTAAAAGTAATGAGATGTATTTGCTGCATAGTTATAATGCAATAAAATTTACAATATGATTAAAAGAGGAAGGAAGGGATATACAAATATATAAAGTAGGGGAGTTTTGAGTGAGCTTAATGAGGTGTATTGTACGAATATAATGTCTCTAAATACCGCCTGGCTATTGTATAAAATAAATTACAACGATTTCACGATTTTTGATACTAGCTGGGTGAAGTTGCCCGTTATATAGACCCACAGGGCTCCAAGTGGGGTATATATAAAGGACCATTTAGTTCAGGGTGGTAGGATAAAGGGTATTTAGGTTGAATTACTAAATGGCAATACCGTAGGGAGCTATAATAGGAGGATGTATTATATTAGGCCCTCCAAATATTATAAAAATTATAATACCCCACAAAACATAGTACACCAAATCACATGCTAAATAGTATATATGGAAGTGTAAATATACTATCTAAATATAAAAAATATTATATAATATAAAATAAAATATACTAATAGTATATATATATATATATCTTCATCTACCTTTTTCTTCCCCAAAGAATGGTTTAGGTAAAGGTCAAATGGAATTGCACTATGTAATCAGAAAAAAAGGCTGAGTATAGTAGAATTATATGACAAAAGTCGAAAAGAAAGCCCAAGCCTTTCACCCCCACCCCCCCCCCTTTGTTCCAATAATTAATTAAGTGAGAACCAGTCGCAGTCAGAAAAATCCCTCCTTAATAGTCTTCACCGTGACGTGGCGATTAGAGACCCTCACTAATGTGGTAAAATTCAGTCAGTGTTTGTAGGGATCATCCCCTTTGGAAAACACCAGGTGGGGCCAAACAACCATACCCCTCACCAAAATAACCAGCCATTTCTCTTTACTTATTAAGTGCACTCTAATGTATATATACTAACGTACTCTTATCATGCCGATATAAAACTACACATATGTTCTACTCTTTCTAAGACAAGTTCGTTTACTGACCCAATTCCACATTCTTTCTGTATTTCGAATTCTCCTTTCATCCGGTCGGTTTTCAACACCACTCGCCACGATAAAAAATACATGGCTGCTTTTTATCAAAACCCCGTGCTGATCTATTCAGCCTGCCCTTACCCAACAAGATGACCAAACCATCTTCAAACATACTTTCATTTTTATTTATTCCTCTTCATTTACCCCTTTCTTCACACCACACAACCTCTAATATGTTCATTCCTCATTTTCAATTCTTCTCACACCTAGCATTGCTCCATCAAGAATCCTGTCCATCTAGAAAAACTACGGATTGAACTTTAGATCAAATGAACTCTTAAATTCCAAGAAACCAAGGTAGTTTACTTGCTATACATCACACAGGTAACAACACATACCGACATCTAAGACCCTAGCGGCACTAACGGACTCTGTAAGTCCATAAGTATTAAATTCACACAAAACAATTTAATACTCGCACCAGACGTTCACCTTCCTGTCTCAATTCACAAACTTTTACCTAGAAACTACAGCCATCATATCACACGTTCCGCTTCTCATACAAACGATATACCCTAATACTGAATAACTGAGAACTATTGATACAGTGAACGCGGCTCACCATTCTAACATTTAACTATCACAAAACTTGAGGCTGTCCTCACTCACACCTATTAACTACTCTGAAATATCTTAACGAATTTACGTTTACAAAAAAACACACTTCGTTCATTATTAGACAACACATCCGGCCATGAAGCTCAATCTTACGCAATTCCTCTCACAACAATCTTCAAAAATCGACCAAATGTCACCCTCAAAACCAAATCCATCCGCCAAAGGGGGAGGGTGTTATAATAGATAGGCACCCTCACTCATCTCCATCAGTAATCAATCAACTCCATGGTGGCCAGCTGCATCGCCTCAACCTTCAATTCGTGTCCAAATGCCCCATCCGAACAATACATGGAAAAAATAAACCAAGGAAGTCAATAACTACAAAACAAATCTGGACACTTTCACTCGCTATTAATTAACAATAAACAAATCACTTTTGACACCATATAATTCTTTACGACACGCTCCTCCTATCGTTCATACATAAACTATTTGATCCATTCAGCGAAGCCTAAGCTACCTATACAACGGTATATAAATACACTCCAACACCTTGCCACTTTAGACCTTCACCTATTTAAACCCGGTGGATCAGACAACCTGTTGCAAAAATCAACAATATAAACCTAAATTATAATTATTTTTTCTCTCTCTCATTCTGCTATCAGTTTACTTCAAGTAAAGAATTGTATCCCAACACACATCCGTCTACTACGTGCCTCCAAAGTAACCACGCACTTGTTCTCTCCTACAATCAGTCCTTCAGCACTCGACGCGCATTCTTTTGACCAAAACACCAGCATATGATATTCTTCCCTACAGCAAGCAAACACAACAAACAAAAACCCAAATAAATAATTTCTACAGCGTTCCGTATGTATATCCCTTACGCGAAATATTATTAAAGTGAATACCATGATTTACTGTCTCTTCCTCTCAAAATCCCTTCAGAAACTATACCTCCATCACCCCCGCTTTAAATACGCACCCCTTCAACATTGCCAATGCATATCACCAATCTGCCTGCCGTTTCTTTGATCATTTCACCAAGTTAGAATTTCAATTCTATACCTGCAGGATACCTATTACGCATATCTTCAACTTTGTCACTCTACCAATATTCCTCCCTCTAACTACATCATCACCAAACCATAACTTATTCAAATTAAATATGTACCATTCAAAACCCCACACAGTTATTATCACCTCATCAGTTTACTGCGCAATATATAATACAGCATGTTTCAAAGTCTTTTCCAAAACACTCCCTCCCCATTACATTTCAATGCAGATTAACAAGATAAGGCACCACCTCCTATTCATTATTGGCTGAAGGCAGGTCCCATCACCCTCTATTTTTAAAATTCATTAAAGCGCTTTAGCGCTTCTTTCCAGAAGAGCTTCCGATTCCCTGTAAGTCCCCATTCCATCCTCCTTCCAAACGGATTCGCATTCCTTGTTTCCTCCGTTAAGTATATAAGAATTCCAAGCATTAGGCCTGTTGAATGCTCTCATCATTTGCATTTAGAATACACCATTCAGACCGAATGCATAATAACTTTTGAGCTTGTGAACCGCTATGCAGCACCTCTTCTGATTATCACACATCGGGGCGACTGTTCATTCTTTATTTCCTACTTTTGTCATTGACAGTTAATGCGACTATTCAAGCCACGGACTAATCAATTGCTTCTTTCATATTAAGGGCTCTCCTCATATTATTCGATGATGTTGTCATAATCAAACAATGAATTTACTTCCGTAACCATTACTCTTCATATTAAATAAACAATTCATACGTTATTCTATTAACTTTCCGTATCGACTGATGATGTGCTCACTCTTAATTTATAATAACCCAAACTAATACCTGTCCGCGCCCATATCACCAAATATCCTCTCCATCCCAAGTCGTCCCTACTGAAGGCCTATAACTTAATTGCTATGCAGTCCAGAAACAAACAGAGATGATCCGGAGTAATCCATTCCTAAGCCCCTGCAGCTGGAGTTTAAACATATGGGCCAGTACAATACTTCAACCAATCTAAAGGGAAAAAGGGGGGGAAAAAAAAATGAAAAAGGAAAAAAACGAAACAAAAAGAAACAAAGGACATGTTTCAGCAAGATAGCAGTGAAATCGAAGAGTAAGTTGGCAAATGTGTAGAGAAAGAAAATAATAGAATAGTCAACATAAAGGGATATTCCAAAATATATAGAGATAGAAGTATCCTATCTTACACTCAAAACATCAATAATCAATACATGACTTTAATTCACTTGCGATCCCCTCTGTTTCAAGATACCACTATGCTGTACTTAATAATACTAATGGGCATACTCTTATGGTTTAAAAAGTGATTTATTTACTTACCCAGAAACAACATTACCTCTTCCCGCCTCACATGAAAATCTGTTAAATCACCTTGCTTACCATTCTCATTTTTCTTCCTGCCAGACCCCATAAAACCACTCATGTATATAATGGCCTCCTTTTTTTGATCTTGATTTATAAGTATATATTAATAAAATAATATATGAATATATTAATGAAATTTAGAAAAATTAAATAAATTGTAAAATACGTAACTTATATTATTAAAGAATAGCAACCTATGTTAAATTTCTTTAAGATAGGTTGGAGTATATAACAATTTTTGAATATTTGATTAGAGTAAATGAATATATATATATATATTAATATATATATATAACTGTATATATAAATCAGTAAAAAAATTAATTACGGTCAAATATTAAATTGGGAACTAGTAAACCTTAGAAGGTATGTCTTGTCCTTATCTTCAATGTTTAATAATTAAACGATCTTTTAAATTAAGATTTATAACCTAAATAGATGAAAAGTATTTAATTTTTTTTTAATTGAAAAAAAACATTTGTGATTTTAAAAAATAACAAATTAAAAAAAAAAAACCGGTTTTTTCACAACTCCTAATATATTATATAATATATAATATAGAGTATATTATATTAAATATATAAGATATGATATATATAAAAATAATATATATTAATATATTATATATATATAATACTATATATAAGTTAATATATATATATTATATTTATATATAGATATAATTATATTTATATTAATAATAGTTAATATTTATATATGATATTTATTATATATACGGTATAATTATAAAAGGTATTAGTATATATATATAAAATATTATAGTTATAATATTATTATATATAAAAAATAATAATAGATATAGTATATAATAGTTATATAATATTAATATATATATAATATAAAATATATATATATATAAAATATATATATATGATATATAAGGCATATAATGATTGTAGAAGGTGTGGCAATAATGGCTCTTGACTAAGTTGGCCGACAACCACCAGGTGCGTGTTGCGCTCACTTTTTTACGAAGTGTGGCTGCGGTGCGGTGCGGTGCGGTTGCGGGTGCGGTGCGGGTGGCGGTGCAGAAATAGGTGCGTGGCGGTTTGCTAGGTGATGGTATAGCGGTTGATGAGGTTGAGCAGTTACGGTGCCAGTGCGGTCAAAAAATACAGTTGTTCCTTGTGCTTTGATGGAGGCAAAAATGTGACTTTCCGGTGCGGTGCGGAGAGCAGCGCGCTTACTCTGGTGCAGTGCGGGGCGGCGCGGTTCGGTGGGCAAAATTCCGATGCTCTCCCAAAACTACTCTTGGCTCATGAGGGCCATGGATTCAATTGAATATGAATATGTTTAAAATAGATACATATTTCTTTTTTTATTTTCATTACCGCAATAATATGTACCTACATACATAGTAGAAAGAGGCCGAATTCCGCTAAGGTTAATGCCTGCGAAATGTCAGAGCAATATTTTTAACATTTAGCTGCTTAACTAGTCATCCAAAATTAAAATGTGAGCAAAGCTTGTTTACCAGGGTGGTTGGAAATAAAAGAAACAGTAGAAGAATAATTCATTTAGTTTTTTTTTTTTTACCGATCTCTGATGAATCTTCCGATACCTCTGAACTTCATCCGCCTATTTTGCCTCCATCCTCAATTCCAATTATATATAGGGCTAGTATATATATATATATATATATATATAATATAGTATATATAATAATATATAATATAGAAGTAGATAATATATAATATAATATATATATAAATAATATATATATTAAATAGATATAATATTATAAATATATATATATAATATTATATATATATATATATAGATATAATATTAAGATATATAAATATATTATGATATCAATATATATATATATAATATATATAGTAAATAGTAGTAATAGTAGTAGTATGTTAAAACATTATATATAATATATAAAACTTATAATATATATATATCATAGTAATATATATCATAAAATTAAAACACCTATATATAATATAATATTATAATATAATAATATATATATATTCAAAAGGGGCGGCTCGTATCAGTAAAAATTTAGAAGGTGTATGATATACTTGCATCTGAAACTTCACAACACACAATTATATTAATAATAACCGTAAAGTTAATTATCATTAATTAATAATATAATAAATTAATATAAAATATATATATATATTAATAATATATATATAATATATGTAATATATATATGTAATTATAATAATATATTAGATTATAATAAATATTTATATATACTAATATATATATATATATAGTAGATATATATATTATGTAATAGTAATAAAGTTAAATATTAAATTTTTAAAATTTTTTGAGTACTTACCTATATTAAGTTAATGACAGATAACTGTGAACATCGAGATTTGACTAAATATATATTATATATATATATATATATATATATAAGGTAAATGTCCTCAAGCGCTGGATAACGTACATTAATAGCTAGGTGTGGCAAAAACAAACACAGAAAACCGATACATGGGATAATAGTCCTTATATCCCACCAATGCTGGGCTCCTACAGATAAAATAGTATATAAAAAAAAAAAGATAAATAAAAAAATAATATATAAATAAATAAAAAATAAATAAAAATAATATAATAAAATATAATTAATACGTGAATAAATGCGAATATAGTAATAATATCCTGACAAAACTAACAATCCCTTAAGTGGCTTAAAAAAAATGTTTTAATTGAAAAATTAATTTTCAAAAAATGAGGTTTAATTTATTTTATTAGCTTAGTGAAAAGTATAACAAACTAAATAATAAAATAACAAAAACGTGTGTATTAATGTATAAATTAAATAAAATGTACTAAATAAATGTTTTAACTTCGCACCATCTTTAATACTTAAAACCACCTGTTGCAATAAGAAGAAAAAGGGTCCTTAATAGAATCCATTTAAACTTATTATACAATGTCTAATTATTATATTAGTTTTTTTTTAATTTATTTCATTTAAAATAATATTAAATTAGTAATAAGTAGGCACCCACGAGGTTCACTGAGGTATAGAACTATTACTAGGCCTTCATTCTTCAAGCTTCAACTGATTTGTGATATAGATTTGACACATTCATTATTTTTCGTTTTCGTGAGACGTTAAATTTTGACATGTTGAGCGCTAATTTTCCAAATTGTTTCGTACTTGCAAATTTGAATTTCAGTTAAGAAAAACAAGCGATTGTTCTTCATAATAGCAAGCCAAACTAGCTCTCGCTAGTATAAAACGTTCGGGCGCGCCCATAGTTTCACACCACCACCCTTCCTCCCCTCCAAGATGTAAAGGGGAAGGTATGTCTGCCAAAAAGAGGTGCGTGCCACAATTCATAGTTGGCGGTT
The DNA here is from genome assembly GCA_015478945.1 of Trachelipus rathkii. NCBI lineage: Eukaryota > Metazoa > Arthropoda > Malacostraca > Isopoda > Trachelipodidae > Trachelipus > Trachelipus rathkii. The sequence continues at coordinate 43,152 of JABUQX010067163.1, read as the reverse complement.
TGGACATGGTTGGAATAAACAGCTATTCAACTAACCAAAATTTGGAGTGGACGTTTTTTTCGAACACATACTCAAATGCAACCTCTGCCAGGTGTTATTATAGGATAACGAGAATGGCATATTTATTAAATCCTTCCTTTAAGTAAATTCCAACCCTCCTATTAAAAACGAATTAAAAGAATTTCGCCACACATAACCCCTCCGCTTGCCGCATAGCTGCTACGCTGATGAGATACCCCTATAATCGGTAGGTTGGCGCAAACCTGCAACACGCCCGACGAGCCGCCCTGATGATATATTGATATATATAATATATATATATATATATAATTTATAAATCCAGTGGTAGTATCATATATATATATATAGTATATAGTACATATGTAATATATAAATAATAAAAAAATAAATATATTAAAAATTATAAATTAATGATAAATACTTATATATATATATAATATATTAGTATAATTAAGGGTTTCCCGCAACTGGATTTTTCAATTCCGGCATGAACATGAATTAGCTGGAATCAAGAAAAAATTCTGGTCGGAACTGGAGTTTTCATATTCTTTAATATGAAGAAAGTAGATGGGATGGATACATCCCACCTACTTTCTTCATATTAATGAATTATGCCAACAGGACTGTGGTTCATGTTAGGTATTAGGTAGAGTGGTCTATAAACCCGGCAAATCAATATCAACAACTTCAGGACCAGAATTGGAAACCAGTGAGTAGAGATATATAATCTTCTAGAGAACTCTGGCAGAAAGAATTTAGTGGCCAGATAGAAAAAAATGCTAGCCCCACTGATGAGATGAGAACACTACCTAGAATTTAAGTCTCAAGGATTACCATGAGGATAAAGGGCTTTGATTCCAGAATGAAGATGATGATGGTCACACTGAGAGGGTGATGGCCCTTTTTGGGAGCGGATGAAAAAGAAGGTAAATCTAATGACTTTAGGAAAACGAGCATTTCCCAAACATTTTTTTAGTATTTATGGAGTATATTACTAATGGTTTTGATGAAAATGAAGAAGCTGATATTATTTTTTTAGATTTCAGCACTGGTAAAGTACCTCGTGCTAGGATGATGCACATATCACAAAATTTCATAAGTGGTTTAATTGGATAAAAAAGTAGTTTATTAACAAATAAGTAGAGTTTTATAGTCATAAATGATCATGGGAACTGGTAAAAAAGTAGTGTTAGTCATGGTTCAGTTCTGGGTACACTTATTTTCTTAATATATATATATATATATATATATATATATAGTTAGATATAGGTGAGAAAGAATATATATATATATATATATAGCATATATATATTATTATTATTATATATATATATATATATATATATATTAAATTTATATGTATTTCTAATATATATATATATATATATATATATAGATATATTTTAATATATATATATATATATATATATATATATATATATATATATATATATATATATATATATATATATATATATATATATATATATATATATATATATATATATATATATATATATGTATATATATATATATATATATATATATATATATATAAATATTTCTCTAAATAGTATAATATATATATATATATATATATATATATATATATATATATATATATGTTATATATATATATATATATATATATATATATAATTTAGATGAGGGGATATAAAGTATAGTTTTTAAATTTGCTAAAGATTCTAAGTTGGTTACTTTTTTGTGGATCTTGAGTTGTAATAAAGTTTCTGCCTGACTTGGATAAACTTCTGAGTTTTGATTGATAAGTGGCAAACGAAATTCAATAATAAAATTGTAATGTATTTAAAACATTGATAAGTCAAATAAAGATTTTAATCAAGATATAAATAGTTAATTTATTGTCTGTTGCCAAAAGATTTAGGTATGGTTAAGTTAATGGCAACTTCTGAAATTTTTGTTAAAGATTATAAAAGATAGGTAGTATAAACTGCAATGTTGCTTACAAGAGTAAGAAAGTACGATTAAGTCTTATAAAGTTGTTAGACCGTTTAGTTAATAGTTTGGTGTCTTACTTAATGCTTGAGGCAGTATAAGATAGAACTACAAAACTACAAGAATGACATGGTTTTTCAAATAAGAATTATGAGATGATATTGAAGGAAATGGGCACGTTTTCTAATGAAAGAAAATTTCTTCGAGGAAATATAATTAGAATTGTAATTATTTCAGACTTCAACTATACTGAGAGTTATTTGTACAAGATAGTGATAAACAGCAGAGGCTGTGTAATAGGTATAAATAAAAAAGAATGCATTTGATCAGGATTTGAGAAAATATTTCAACAACTGTGAATTATATAGTTGGAGTGGTTAGCCTCAGGATATGATAGCTAAAACTCACTTTCAACTTTAAATAGGTTGATAGGTAATGTGCAGATGATTTGAGGTTTTATAGTCAATATGCATTGTTGTTTAATTTGTTTTATATTTATTTCAATAGTCTTTTTGAAGCAGTGATGTATTTCAAATAAAAAATGAAAATAAAATTGTAAGCTAGGACATTCTTGGATGTTGAAGGCTGTGGTTGGGTATTATATCGCATTTGTTAGGTATCTTCTTTAAAACTTAAATTGTATACTGAAGATTAGATAAGATCGCTTTGTAAAAATGCTATTTATTCAAGAAAATAATTAACATATGTAATGATGGCTAAGAAATATATTTGTATGTTTTTGTAGATTTTAAAATATATTAATCAGGAAAAAAAAATTTGAATTAATAATAAGTTTAATTTTGCTAAATTCGACCGGAACCAGAAAGAAATCCGAAGTTCTAGCTAGACCTTAATTCCGGTACAACTCCATATATAGTATATATATATATATATATATATATATATATATATATATATATATATATATATATATATATATATATATATATATATATATATATATATATATATATATATATATATATATATATATAGCTCAGTGAGAGCACCTGTCCAACAAAGAGAGAGAAAGAGACCCAGGTTAGAAATTAGTAGGCGGAAGATTGTGAACTATTCTCTCCTTAGGCTTAGCCTCTGTCTTATACTTACACGTAAAGAGTGCACACCCTCCTTGAATAGAGCTCTGCTCTGTGAGTAGTCTTTAATGTAATATATATATATATATATATATATATATATATATTATATATATTATATATATATATATATATATATATATATATATATATATATATATATATATATATATATATATATATAGTACTAATAATCTCTCCTGCGGGATTCGAACCCAAGCCATCGCATTTGGTAAGCAAATGTTTTACCACTTGAACACGATGAGCCAAAATGAAGCTTAACTTTGAAGTAATATTTTTTTCCCAAAGAAAAGTAATGATTCCCTATCACACGCTTCCCCACTCACACTCGGTCAAGGGTCAATCAGGGCTCCACTCAGTGATTTCTTATCAATATTTATTTACAACAGCTAGCACACTCTCAGGTTTATAAATATAAACAAATTATTAACATCTCCTGAATCATTACTTTTCTTCAAAGTTAACCTTCATTTTAGCTCAACGTGGTCAAGGGGTAGAACACTTGCTTACCAACTGCGAGGGCTTGGGTTTCAAACCCGCATGAGAGATTAATAATAACTTGTTTATATTTCCAAAACTGTGAGTGTGTGTTAGCAGTTGTAAATAAATAATGATAACAACTCTCTATCTGAGTGAAGCCCTGTTTGATCCTTGACCCGAGTGTGAGGAGGGAAGCTTTTGAAAGAATCATTACCTTTCCTTGGGAAGAAAGTATTCTTTCAAAGTTAAGCTTCCTTTTGGCACATCGTGGTCAATTAGTGAAACTGAGAGGGCTTGGATTTGATACCCGTAGGAGAGATTAATAATTTGTTTATATTTCCAAATCTGCGAGTGTGTTAGCAGTTGTAAATATATATATATATATATATATATATATATATATAATATATATATATATATATATATATATATATATATATATATATATATATATATATATATATATATATATATATTTATAGGGTGTATTTGAATTGTATTGCTTGGTTAAACTTGGAATTGTAGTTGTGCTGAAAGAAAAAGCTTTCACGAATAAGTGATTAACATACACCTGTCAAATGCTAAGGGGATTTAAAACTGAGAATAGGATTGGTCATACAGTGTGAAAACATTGTCTGAGAAAACCTACTGTGAAAAGTTTTAAAGGAAATTTCTTGTTCAATGGGTTGTTCTTTTTGCGCTTCTCTTACACACAGGGTATCTTTAGGGTACTTTCGACCATATGCTGGAATGTTTGCCAGTAAGTTCAGTGGGCATGCCTACTCTCCTACTCTTCTTTACATATACCACAAATGCTTACATGTACGCATACGCTCGAGGCCTTTCTTTTATTAACCTTGAAATAGAGCAACGTCAAACTGACTAGAATTTGCCTGGAGTGGGGGTATTTAAACAGTGTTCCTCGACCACACCTTCCCATCATCGCTTGGTAGTTAGTGGTCCTTTATGATGAGGTTGGTGCCACCAAGACTTCGCATCTGGTTTTCTTTGGAGCACGGTCATCTTTTATTAACTCCTGCAACACCTGTTCTCTATATTCTAATTTCCTCTTTGTTGCACACCAGCTCTCTTATCCTAGACCTCATATCTTGTTCTTGACCAGCTACTATGTTCCCTTTCACTATCTTTATCCTCTCTATTGCCCAATGCTGAGAGTATGTGGCTAACAACGTTTGGTTCTCTTGTTTCTAATTTGGAGTCTTCAGAAATTTTCAACTTGTGGCTTAGATTCTCTTGCCAATCTGCTATGAAATTCATTTGTTTTACTGACTATTCTAAATTTCTATCTAAGTTCTTTCTTCATATTGGCAAGATAGAACCAGTGAACTTACCTTCCATTACTACACACAGAACAGCCTTGAGAATATTGTGGCGTTTCCCATCCGTTTTCTTGGTCATCTATATGTTGCCATGATTCTTGAATTTTTCTTGAATTCTAATTCTCCTTATACTATTAAACTCTTCCGCTTCTGGGTTTCTTCGATCACCTTCTTATCACTGTGTTTTGTTCTATTTCTTCAAGTCTTCTGAAGGAGAGACCCTCGCTTTATGTGAGAGAATGCTTATGACAAACTGGTGGAACTTGCCTTCGTACTTCTTTGATTTACCTTAAAATTTTCATTGCTTCGGAGGGATAGGTCCCTCGTAGCACCCATAGCGCATGATCTAGGTGATTTTCCTTGTTCTTCGCACTTCAGCATTTAAGTGAATCTTTTGGCGTAGCGCTAGACATGACGAAAACTACCTGAAGTGTCTAGCATAAATCTTTGATTTTTAAACTTGCCTCTTTCGGTATCAAACCTTCTTTCTGGCTTCATTCCTGGTTTTCCGTAGCAGCTGCAGTAAGCGGCCTTCGTTCGAACTTTAATTCTATCAACAATGGTGTTCTTTGGTGTTCTGTTCTATCCACAACCCATTTTCTATATTTCGTTAATGATCATCAGTCTGGTACTTCATCACCTACTCTTTCATTTTAAAAGATCTTTACAGGCAATTGCAAATAACTGATGCAATTAATATCTTATCTTTCTCCAAT
>JABUQX010067163.1:0-12500 GCA_015478945.1 Trachelipus rathkii | reverse complement strand
TATATATATATATATATATATATATATATATATAGTAGTGATGCACCAGTTTGACCACCTCCACCTTTTTCTCAAAAAGTATAAGAGTTATAGGTCTGAAACTTGGAATATAATGTATATATGGGATAAGGACGAATCCGTGTAATTTTCAAGTCTGTAGGATGTATATAGAGGGGGGTCACCCCCGAGGGTGAACACTGATATAGCGCTTACGCCCTTGTGGCGTGATCTGAGCGATCAAGATTAGGCTTAAATAGCATTAGGATCGAGCGTGATGACGTAATCTTGGCGCAGCCAAGATCACACACGCACGCACACACACACACACACACACACACACACACACACACACACACACACACACACATTATTATTATTATTAGGTTGAAGAAGTGGAAACACTTTTGAGTTGTTTTAATACCCCTTCTACGTATCCTTCGTCACCTTCAGCGTCTCCATCGTCAGCGTCTTGCATGGCGTTCGAATCCGATTCAGTCTCCTTCGGAGACTTTTTGTGTCTGTCTGTGGTTTACCCCCTAGTCTTCTACAGCGGCAGCAGCAGCAGCTCCGGGTCCGCCGCACCGTCCGGTTCTGGCCGCGATTCCGGTTCCGGTTTCGGCTCAGCCTCCGGTTCCGCGCCCGCATCATCGCCCCGACGCAGGGTCCGGTAGATAATATGTGCGCGCGTGCGCATACACATACACATTAGTATTATTATTATTATTACGTCGAAGATTCGATTTCCGAAGGAAATCGAATCTGAGTCGAAAAACGATCCCTGGGGATCGTTTTTTTTTACGCACTCCGACTTCGGATTCCGCCGTGGATGCTTCTTCGCATCCGGTTCTGAATCCGATATATATCTACATGGGTTAGGGTTATCGTATCTGGTTAAAATTTGGAGGGGTGTTAGATGGGGAGGTAACCTCGTCGTAGACGATGTTACGTCCCCGTGGGTCCCCGAAGGGGGACCGCACCCCACCTTTAAAAATCGAAGTGTTCGTAATTGGCTGAAATTTGGTGAGCGGATTCAGAGTTGAATTTCTAGAAATACTTGGTATGTGAATCTGATGAGTTGGCTCCGGCACCGGTGCTGGAGCCACTGCGGTGCCGAGTTAATAAACAGTCGTATAACAACAATGTTGGTGTCTTTATAAGGGTTATTGAGGTCGTAGAACTCGAATATGATGGTTATAAGTCCGTATAGGGTGTCTAGGACCCCCATTAGGGGGGTCCCGACTGAAAAAAAGAGCACAGAGTGCAAAACAGAGGTCGAAGGAGGAATTAAGAGGGAAAGAATGGAGAAGGAGTCTGACTCAGAGGAGTAGGAGTTGACAGCTGCACCGGTGCTGGCTCCGGTGCGGTGCCGAGTTATTAAATATTTGTGTAATGATACAATGTTGGTGTCCTTATATATGTTATTGGGTCTGTAGATTTCGAAAATAATGGTTTCAGAACCATCAAGAAATAAAATTTCTTATTCTTTTTATGTTTATAACTTACAAATTTACGTTTTTACATACCCTAAAGCAGTAAATCACTAAATCAAACCACCATCCAGCCAGCATCAGAGCACCCTCAGGACCCTCCTTGATCTATTGATCTATTGATTAAGGTCACATTTTGAGTATCATTTTTGGATAAACATAACATAAAATCAAGTTCTTTATACAAACATCAAACAATATATGTTGACGTAACAAAGTTTTCACAGTAATAAAGCTTACTTAGCATCATCTGAACTATGAATATAACCCACAACGAGAAACTTAGCCCATCTTAGACAGGAATAAATGGTTAACGTTAACAAAGTTTCACACTTAACACCAGTAAAGTAACTAATATATGCTAACGTAACAAAGTTTTCACATTAATAAAGCTAACATAGCATCACCTGAACTAAAAATATAATGTACAACGACAAACCTAACATACCTTAAGCACGAATAAACTGCTAACATTAACAAAGTTCCACACTTAACAACAGTAAAGTAACTAACATAGCATACATAACAAACAAAGTAAAGTTTTTATTCTCTGTAAAGCTAAACTATGAACATAACATACTTAACACACAACGGCTACACGAATAAACAGCCAGCCCCAACATCTTAAACAACAAAGCGTACATAAGGGGGCAGTAAAACATGTTTTCAGGTGTATAACATATAATTTCCAATAAAAAGAACATTAAATAAATAAATACATTCATACATATAAGTTTTTAAATATATTAAACCATCTAATCAGGTGGACATAGGATTCTGTATAAATTGAGCAAGTTCTATATGTTTCTCCAGAGATTCAACACCATCCGAAAGGATGTAAGCATAAATACAACTTGCTGCACTAAACCATTTTTCTGCATATTTCGGTTCAACAGCACTCACTCGCTCCCGCCAGAGAGAAGTAAACGTATCCTGGCTGATAGTTATTAAGGCATTTCTGTATACTGCATTATACGGGAATCCACATGTTTCAGTGTAAATATCGTAGATTACACCATGAGCTATATGAATTAAGTCCTCGAGTATGGCAACAACTTTAAGATGAGACTTTAAGTCGTTTTTCATGTTAAACAAAGCTGTTATATTTGCAGATGTCTGAACAGTGAAACCTATACACGTACGCATGAATGTGACAGCATCATTGGGTTTCCAATAGTTGCGTACATCAATACTTTTAACATTATCAGATGCAGTGAAAGCAACATCTATTCTATTATAGCCGCTCAATCTGTCACCTCTGATTTCATCAAGAGATGATGTCACAGATGACCCATACTCAGCCTTTATCCAAGCTTCGAGGCTTTCGATAATATTGAAGAATTCTTCAACTGATATGATTAAAGGTATATTACTTGCACCTCCAATTGGAACACAGGTAATATATTGCTCTCCATTCGTTTTACGAAAAAATGTAAATGACACATCGTTGGGTATTACAAAGATCCTCGTAAAGAGGACGTCTGTAGAAGCAGAACGAGAGGTCATCATATCAACACAGCGAAAAATGTCTTACTGGCGAAATTCGTATGTATAAACAACCCTTATAGGTAATGAGATTCTTTCTTTCAACCAATCAGAAGAAAGTAAACAAGAATACGACATACGAATGAACCATATCAGTTCAAAAGGGTATATATATTCTCGAGGTTGTTCGAGCTGTTGTTGTTGTTGTTGTTGCTGTGGCTGTTGTTGTTATTGTTGTTGTTGTTGTAGAGGTAAGGTTCCTGTGTTATATTTCAACGTCTCATTTATCACAACATTGATTAATTATCATACTGACCAACGAATATACTCTAGCGTAATAAGCTTTCCACATCAATAATGCTAACATGATGTAACATGAACTAATAAAATAATGTACAACGACAAACCTGACACACCTTATGCCCGAATAAACTGCTATCATTAACAAAGTTCCATACTGGCCAATAACTAACATTACAAACAAAACGTAATCTAGTCACACGTTTTTTCAAGCATGTCTCTAACATATCAATACTAATTTTTGTTTTTAAGCTTATCTCTTTTTAGACTACACCCCCCTTTCAGAAAATTTCAACATGAAACATGAAAATGATTTTATGCTTTAACCATTTACATAAAGTGATGCAATACTTATTATATTTATTAAACAAACTGGTAAATCTGGCAACTGCGTATCATACAGAGGTGATTTGACAGCACTGTATAGACTTGGGAGCTGAGTTATATATAAATCAGTGAGCTACTCGATGGTGTATTCATAATCATAGCAAAAGTCTAAGGCAAACCTAACATTATTCAACAAAAACTTAACCTAGGCTCACGTTTCTAACACATCTTCGACAGTTAACCCAGTAATATCTTACAAAAACTCATCATTTCTCTAACAAATTAACGTTAATTTTACATTGACATAGTAATATTTAACAAGGATTTATCATAATCTTGACCAATTATCATACAAACCACCGAATAATTGTAAACATAACAAAGTTTTATCCAAACATAACACAAAAATAAGTTCTTTATATACTAACCATCGAATATATGCTTAACCAACAAAGCTTTAGCGTCAATAAAGCTACCATATCATAACCGCAACTAAGAATATAATGTACAAATGCAAACTTAACATACCTCGTGTATGAATAATCAGCTAACATCCTGAAAATTCCCTACTTATCAAAGGTAAAGTAGCTAATAGGTCACACAATACTCGATATGTTCCTACTTTTCTCACATATCAGCAACAGGTAAAGCCGCATCATCTAACAAAATCCCTTAACAAAGTGACCAATCTATCAAAGATACCAACATCTGGAACTATGAATTAACACCATCTTCATCAAAGTGTCACTCGTTTTGAGTATAACATCAATTGGCCTATGAATAAACATAGACATTAGCAAAATTCTAGGGCAAACCTAACATTACCCAGCAAAAACTTAACCTGGGCTCACGTTTCTAACACATCATCGTCAGTTAACACAGTAATATCTTACAAAAACTCATCATTTCTCTAGCAAATCAGTGTTATTTTCACATTGTCATAGTAATATTTAACATAACGTACCTAACTTACGAATAAACAGTTTTCATTAATCCAGTAAATCAAACCACCCATCCATGCAGTCCCCTACCCGTCCCAATCGCCTGTGATCTATTGAACTATTGATTCAAGTCATATTTCAAGTATCATTTTGGACAAACATAACATAAAAATAAGTTCTTTATATACTAACCAACGAATATCTGCTTAACCAACAAAGTTTTAGCATCAATAAAGCTAACAAATCATAACAGCGACTAGGAATATAATGTACAAATGCAAACCTAACATACCTCACGTATGAATAATCAGCTAACATCCTGAAAAATTCCCTACTGATCAAGGTAAAGTAGCTAACAGGTCACACAATACTCGATATGTTCCCACTTTTTGAGCATATTAGCAACAGGTAAAGCCTTATTATCTAACAAAATCCCTTAACAAAGTGACCAATCTATCAAAGATGCCACCATCTTGAACTATGAATTGACACTATCTTCATCAAAGTGTCACTCCTGTCGAGTATAACATCATTTGACCTATGAATAAACATAGGCATTAGCAAAAGTCTAGGGCAAACCTGACATTATTCAACAAAAACTTAACCTAGGATCACGTTTCTAACACATCATCGTCAGTTAACAGTAATATCTTACAAAAACTCATCATTTCTCTAACAAATCAGTGTTATTTCCATTGTTATAGTAATATTTAACATAACGTACTTAACTTACGAATAAACAGTTTCATTAACCACAGTATCTGAAACAGCACATTACCTTCCGAGGAAAACCCGGGGGATGCGCCTTGAAGGCTGTGAATCACCAGAGGATCACCGAGAGGGTGTAAGCGGGCACCCACTCAAGGAGGGTAGGGCCTCAGCCCTTCGGGCTGAGGCCCAAAGCCCGCTTACACTTAAAGTAGGAACATATCGAGTATTGTGTGACCTATTAGCTTCTTTACCTTTGACAAGTAGGAGGGAATTTTCCAGGATGTTATTACGCTGATTATTCTTACACGAATATATTAGGGTGCATTTGTACATTATATTCTTTGGATTGTGGATTATAATCTCAGAAGCCAGCTCGCCCAGGCTTCAGCTGTGGTCACACTTACTGTCGATGAGTTGTGCCTCAAAACTTATTTTGTGTTATGTTTGGATAAACTTTGTTATGTTTACAATTATTCGGTGGTTTGTATGATAATTGGTCAAGATTATGATAAATCCTTGTTAAATATTACTATGTCAATGTAAAATTAACGTTAATTTGTTAGAGAAATGATGAGTTTTTGTAAGATATTACTGTGTTAACTGACGATGATGTGTTAGAAACGTGAGCCTAGGTTAAGTTTTTGTTGAATAATGTTAGGTTTGCCTTAGACTTTTGCTATGATTATGAATACACCATCGAGTAGCTCACTGATTTATATATAACTCAGCTCCCAAGTCTATACAGTTCTGTCAAATCACCTCTGTATGATACGCAGTTGCCAGATTTACCAGTTTGTTTAATAAATATAATAAGTATTGCATCACTTTATGCAAATGGTTAAAGCATAAAATCATTTTCATGTTTCATGTTGAAATTTTCTGAAAGGGGGGTGTAGTCTAAAAAGAGATAAGCTTAAAAACAAAAATTAGTATTGATATGTTAGAGACATGCTTGAAAAAACGTGTGACTAGATTACGTTTTGTTTGTAATGTTAGTTACTTACTATTGGCAAGTATGGAACTTTGTTAATGATAGCAGTTTATTCGGGCTTAAGGTGTGTCAGGTTTGTCGTTGTACATTATTTTATTAGTTCATGTTACATCATGTTAGCATTATTGATGTGGAAAGCTTATTACGCTAGAGTATATTCGTTGGTCAGTATGATAATTAATCAATGTTGTGATAAATGAGACGTTGAAATATAACACAGGAACCTTACCTCTACAACAACAACAACAATAACAACAACAGCCACAGCAACAACAACAACAACAACAGCTCGAACAACCTCGAGAATATATACCCTTTTGAACTGATATGGTTCATTCGTACTTTCTTCTGATTGGTTGAAAGAAAGAATCTCATTACCTATAAGGGTTGTTTATACATACGAATTTCGCCAGTAAGACATATTTCGCTGTGTTGGTATGATGACCTCTCGTTCTGCTTCTACAGACGTCCTCTTTACGAGGATCTTTGTAATACCCAACGATGTGTCATTTACATTTTTTCGTAAAACGAATGGAGAGCAATATATTACCTGTGTTCCAATTGGGGGTGCAAGTAATATACCTTTAATCATATCAGTTGAAGAATTCTTCAATATTATCGAAAGCCTCGAAGCTTGGATAAAGGCTGAGTATGGGTCATCTGTGACATCATCTCTTGATGAAATCAGAGGTGACAGCTTGAGCGGCTATAATAGAATAGATGTTGCTTTCACTGCATCTGATAATGTTAAAAGTATTGATGTACGCAACTATTGGAAACCTAGTGATGCTGTAACATTCATGCGTACGTGTATAGGTTTCACTGTTCAGACATCTGCAAATATAACAGCTTTGTTTAACATGAAAAACGACTTAAAGTCTCATCTTAAAGTTGTTGCCATACTCGAGGACTTAATTCATATAGCTCATGGTGTAATCTACGATATTTACACTGAAACATGTGGATTCCCGTATAATGCAGTATACAGAAATGCCTTAATAACTATCAGCCAGGATACGTTTACTTCTCTCTGGCGGGAGCGAGTGAGTGCTGTTGAACCCAGGGGCGTAACTAACGGCCCCGCAGACCCCGCGGTGCGGGGGGGCCCACGTAGGTAAAGGGGCCCAAAATTTCGAAGAGCAAACAAACGAAATAATAAATGAAATATGAAAAAATACATAATTTACACAACATATATATATATATATATATATATATATATATATATATATATAACATCTCGCCCGACTATATATATATATATATATATATATCTCTATATATCTCTATATATATATATAATATATATATATATATATATATCTACGCCCGACTATACAAGCCCTGAAAATTTGATGTTGATCGGACAAGTATAAAAAAAAAATACCCCAATATTTCACTTTTTCAAACATTTGGATTTTTTGGAAAAGTGAAAAGTACTACCTACCACTGCCTCATCCGTCCAACATCAAGTGAGCTTTATCTCTGTCAGGCGAATGTATGTTTTTTACTTAGATAATTTTTTTGTATACTCAAAAGAAAATTTTTTTTTGAAAATTTGTTCCAAGAACAAATCTAAAACTATTGCATATACAAAGAAATTATCTAAGTAAAAAATGTGCCTCTCTCCGACTACATATGCCTTGAAAATTTCATCCACTTCGCCCGAACAGGAAAAAAATTATCGCAATTTTTCATTTCAAAATCAAAAAAAAAGTGGGTTTGGAAATTGGACAACGCTGAGCACAAAACTCAAAAAATCGTAAAATCATCTTTGACCATTGTAGGTAATGGACCTATCTATGCATATTTCAAGTTATTTCGAAAAAAATTCTGGAAGTTGAAACGAAAAATGTCAAAAATATGGATTTTGAAAAATTGAAAATTCTGAAAGAATGACTACAGTCACAGAAAAATACCCGAAAACAACGTTTTAGAGGGCAAAAAAAGCTACAGTTTGGTGTTTATAGGGTCAAAATCGGCTGAAAATTCCGAATTTTATATCCATTTTTAGATGGGTGAAAATTGGGGGGTGCCCTTAAGAAATAGTTGCACCTCCCCTAAAGAAAAATTTGTGGGTTTTTATAACATAACAGAGAACAGTGCCGAAAACTTTGAAAAAAACAAATAATTAAGGTATTAGATAACAAAAACATTAAATTAGAAAAATGCAGAGGTCAAGGCTATGATGGAGGAGCAAATATGCGAGGGAAATATTCAGGACTTCAGGCTCGTATATAGAAAATTGTTCCAAATGCAGAATACATTCATTGTGCAGCTCATAATTTAAATTTAATTCTTAATGATTCTGTAAAAGATATAATGGCTCTTCAAAAATTTTATGACAAACTGGAAAAAGTATATATGTATTTCAGTTCTAGTACAGCTCGGTGCCAAGGAATTAACAGCTGTTCAACAAATAACGAATGGATCACAAAAACACTAAAAAATTGTGTCCAACTAGGTGGTCATCCAAGTATGATTCCTTACTAGCAATAAAAAACAATTTCAAAAGTATTTCGCAGTTCTTATCTCAAGTGATATTTATGAGTCAAGTGAAAGAAACGAAGCCCTTGGTCTCAGGAAGCAGTTAGAAAATTTTGAGTTTATTCTCTGTCTTGTGTTTCAAAGTAAAGTATTGGAAAGCATCAATGTTGTCTCAAAAATATTGCAAAGTTCAAATACAGATCTTCAGAAAGCAACTTACCTATTGGGACAAGCAAAATCAAACTTATGTGAGCTAAGACACAAATTTGAAGATGTAGTGAGAGAAACTAAGGAGTTAGCACATCATTGGAACATTGAAGCAAAAATTACTTCCAGACGTCAAATACAGTTTAAAAAGTTTTTTGATGAGCTTTTATCTTATGAAAGAATTGAAGACCCATTGAAAGCCTTTAGAATAAGGGTTTTCAATAAATCTCTTGATATATTAAATGAACAGATAACTACTCGTTTCATTAGCATGAACAATGTTAATGAGTTATTTTCATTTCTTGCTCCTGCAGCAATAGCAGAGCTACGAAATGAAAAGTTGCAAGAAAAGGCTACAAAACTGGTAGAAAAATACGATTTAGATTTATCTTTCGGTTTATGAACAATTAATCACATTCAAAGCATTAATGACTACAGAAGTGAAAATGAAAATATGGTAACTATTAAAGATTTAGCAAACTTTTTATTCGTAGAAAACAGCTGCTTAGCAAGTAGCTTACCAGACTTGTGTACAGCAGTTCAGTTGTATTTGACGTTACCAGTAACATCTGCAACAGCTGAAAGGTCGTTTTCAAAGCTCAAGTTAATAAAAACTTTTTTAAGGAACAATATGACACAAACAAGGCTAAGTGCATTGGCTTTATTAAGCATTGAAAATGAAACATGTCGTACTCTTGATTTGAAAGAAGTGGTTAATAAATTCATGGCAATGAGCCAAAAACGTTTTGGTAAACTATAAAGCATTCATCCTTTCGAATATTTTGACAAGCCGAGAACAGATATTCACGAATTTTGGTAAGTTAACATTCTTATTCTATAATTTCTTATATATATATATATATATATATATATATATATATATAAGATATATACTATATACATCTATGTGTATATATATCATATATATATCTTATATATATATTTATATAACTATATATATATATATATATATATATATATATATATATAAATATATATCAATTAACTAAATTGATACTGACTTTTTGGAGGAGGGGAAATTAGATATTTAAAGTAAGAATAGTAATAATACATAATAATACAAAATAGTAATAATACAATAATTTGGAAGCAGAATTTAAAAGATGTTTTTGAGAATTTGATTAAATTTTTGATACAAAAGTGAAAGTCTTTAATACATGTCTTTCCTTTTAGAACATTTAGCTCTCTTTTTATACTCTTTCAGAAATGTCATTACTTTTGTATAGTATCTAATTTATAATAAGGAATTACTAATCTGATAAAATAGCATATAAACCATATATATATATATATATGTATATATATATATATATATATATATATATAATAGAACAAACACATATATACTACAAATACTACATAATATATATATATATATATGTAATATGTATATATATATATATATATATATACTATATATATATATATATATATAGAGTATATATATATATATATATATAACATATGTATATCAATTAATACATGAACATTTTCTTTCTTATATATATATATATATAAATAACTTAATAACAAACTATGCATTAATATATATCTCTTACATAATAAATATATATATATAATATAATATAATATATAACAATAATAATATATATATATATATATACTGTATATATATATGTCTATATATAATAGATATATATACTTTATATAAATATATGCTGCTCTCTCTTTTTCTATATATATATATATATATATATATATATATATATATATATATATATATATATATATATATATATTGTCTAAGGAGGATCCCTTTACACTTTCGCGGGGGGGCCTCTGCCAGTGACTGCTGTTGAACCGAAATATGCAGAAAAATGGTTTAGTGCAGCAAGTTGTATTTATGCTTACATCCTTTCGGATGGTGTTGAATCTCTGGAGAAACATATAGAACTTGCTCAATTTATACAGAATCCTATGTCCACCTGATTAGATGGTTTAATATATTTAAAAAACTTATATGTATGAATGTATTTATTTATTTAATGTTCTTTTTATTGGAAATTATATGTTATACACCTGAAAACATGTTTTACTGCCCCCCTTATGTACGCTTTGTTGTTTAAGATGTTGAGGCTGGCTGTTTATTCGTGTAGCCGTTGTGTGTTAAGTATGTTATGTTCATAGTTTAGCTTTACAGAGAATAAAAACTTTACTTTGTTTGTCTTTACCCAATAGGTATTATGCTAGTGTTAAGTGTGGATCTTTGTTAAGGTTAGCAGTTTATTCTTGCTTAAGATGTGTCTGGCTTGCCTTTGTACATTATATTCTTAGTTCAGTTGATGCTATGTTAGCTTTATTAATGTGAAAACTTTGTTACGTTATATGTTAGTTACTTTACTGGTGTTAAGTGTGAAACTTTGTTAACGTTAACCATTTATTCCTGTCTAAGATGGGCTAAGTTTCTCGTTGTGGGTTATATTCATAGTTCAGATGATGCTAAGTAAGCTTTATTACTGTGAAAACTTTGTTACGTCAACATATATTGTTTGATGTTTGTATAAAGAACTTGATTTTATGTTATGTTTATCCAAAATGATACTCGAAATGTGACCTTAATCAATAGATCAATAGATCAAGGATGGTCCTGAGGGTGCCCTGATGCTGGCTGGATGGTGGTTTGATTTAGTGATTTACTGCTTTAGGGTATGTAAAAAACGTAAATTTGTAAGTTATAAACATAAAAAGAATAAGAAATTTTATTTCTTGATGGTTCTGAAACCATTATTTTCGAAATCTACAGACCCAATAACATATATAAGGACCCCAACATTGTATCATTACACAAATATTTAATAACTCGGCACCGCACCGGAGCCAGCACCGGTGCAGCTGTCAACTCCTACTCCTCTGAGTCAGACTCCTTCTCCATTCTTTCCTTCCTTATTCTTCCTTCATCCTTTTTCCTTCCTCCTTCGACCTCTGTTTTGCACTCTGTGTATTTTTTTAGTCAGGAGGGGTCCCTGGGCACACCCATACGGACATATCATCATATTCGAGATCTACGACCTCGATAACCCTTATAAACACACCAACATTGTTGTTATACGACTGTTTATTAACTCGGCACCGCAGTGGCTCCAGCACCGGTGCCGGAGCCAACTCCACAGATTCCCATACCAAGTATTTCTAGAAACTCAACTCTGAATCCTCCCACCAAATTTCAGCCAATTACGAACACTTCGATTTTTAAAGGTGGGGTGGGGTCCCCTTCGGGGGACCCGGGACGTAACCTCGTCTACGACGAGGTTACCTCCCCATCTAACACCCCTCCAAATTTTAGCCCGATACGATAACCCTAACCCATGTAGATATATATCGGATTCAGAACCGGATGCGAAGAAGCAGCGGTGGAATACAGAGTCGGAGTGCGTAAAAAAATCCCTTACAAGGGATCGTTTTTCTCAGGTCATTCAGCAAATCAGATCGCCTGTTCGCTCTGAAGCGAACCGGAGTCAGAGTCGGAGTCAGGTCGTAGTCGCTGTCAGACCGCAGCCGGAGTCAGACCAGGTCGGAGCCAGT
>JABUQX010067162.1:32500-42500 GCA_015478945.1 Trachelipus rathkii | reverse complement strand
GAGTACGCGTTGCATATCTGGGATAGTTTTAAACCCATAGCTCTTTTATAAGGTGGAATTTAAGGGTTTACGCCTCATCAATTCTCAATTTCCTACTGATTTTCCTTAGTCTTTTTCTAGCCTTCGAATTGTTTCATTTATCTCCCTTTTATAACGGATACTAGTTGCTCTTTTACAATGAACATTAATTGTTCTTTAACAATGGACACTAGTTGCTCTTTTTCAATGGACACTACTTGTTCTTTCACAATGGACACTAATTGCTCTTTTTCAATGGACACTAGCTTTTCTTTCACAATGGACACAAGTTGCTCTATTTCAAAGTTCACTAGTTGTTATTTCTTAATGGATACTAGTTGCTCTTTTTCAATGGGCACACTAGTTATTCTTTCACAATGGACACTAGTTGCTCTTTATCACTGAACACTGGTTGTTCTTTCATAATGGACACTAGTTGTTCTTTAACAATGGACACTAGTAGCTTGTTTTCAATGAATACTAGTTGTACTTTCACAATGACCATCTATATATCACCAACACAACCAACTGACACACACACCCACACCCTCCCGGCGACAGCAACAACTAACACACACAACCAACGGCCAAAGACCTTCACAGTAATCAGCTAACATTTTTCAATACAATCAGTCACACCCCCAACAAACCACAGACAGAAACAATTCACCCACGTAACAGACTTCACAATGAGCAACCAAGCCCTCATCACAAACTAATCCACTCCGCCACACACCACATTTAAGCTGAGCAACCCGAACGAAAACAAACTAAACTCACAAACACTTCACACACAATTCAGACCGATCTCGATGCGAGATAACAACACACATAACACTACTAATACACAAACAATATTAACTCCATCTCTCTTTATATAACACACAACCAAACAAAACTAGACAACAACACCATCTTAATACCATATATAACCACAAAACCCACAACAAAACTACCTCACACACCTATCACCATATCGAAACGCTAACCATCGACGCACCAACATGAAAACACAATCTCAACCTCCTCTCCAAAAAAAACACCAAGACTCAGAACCACCCACCCACATACAATCTCGCACTCTGTCGACCACACATACTACGCAGCTAGCACTGCACCACCTCACATCCACCAAGTACTATCAAACTCAGAGCACGCCCTATACTACTTGACAACCTCCTCCTTACGCCACATTACCACATTTAAACCCCATCATATAATTAACACAAACCTGCTACCAACATCTTAACAACTAGCACAAAAACACTACACAACCATTATGCAGTACCACATCTACTTCACAACAAACAACACTTCATACTCTCATATCGACAAACTCCCAAAATAACACTAACCGAACACAACCAAACCATACCAACCAACTACCCAAACACAACACAACAAATACACACATCACCACTAAATAACACCACATTATACACCACCCAATCCACACCAACAACTACACCAACTCCCAAACACTACAAAATAACACACCTAACAACCATCAACAACCCATACAACTCACATACACCACATAACAAAACTCAACACCTACACCAAATAAAACAACAACCAACACAATAACACCAACCACTCAACAATCAACACACCCAACATATAAACCACTACACAAAACCATACGCATACCAACCACAACTACCACAACAAAACACAACATAAACATCCAAATACAACATACACACACCCACATCAAATAATCCAAAATTCACACATACCAATCCCAAACTAACAATACCATCCCCAACAAACTACATCAACTAAAATAAAATAACAGGATAAATACCCACTCACAACCAACATAAGCACACCTAATCACTAATCTCATCAATCACCACATAAAACATACCTATCAATAACCCTATACTATATCAATACCAATCCCTAACATAATAACACAGACACACATAAAATACAACATAACTCAACAAGTCAACCCTACATCAAGAAATCGACACAACAAATCGATAATAATAACATAATAATAATAATAATAATAATAATAATAATATAATAATACATATTAATATAATAATAATAATAAATTAATAATGATAATAATATAAATATATTTATAATAAATAAAATAATTAATAATAATAATAATAATAATAATAATAATAATAATATAATAAGATAAAATAATAATAATAATAATAATAATAATATAATAATCAACTCACATACACACCTCCACATGAACCAAACCAACACCCAGAAATATACAAATAAATAAGAGTACAACACTCAGTTGAAGATCAAAATAAAACCGCACTCAATATACGCTATCTGAGTCGGAAAAATAAACTATATTAAAAAAAATTCACAACCAACATCACTTAATAAAACCACACAAAAAATATACCAATACCATAAGTAAACACTACACACCTACACAACCCACAATCAAACCTACAACCCACCACACCTCAACCCCACCCAAAACCCCAACACATATTATACATACCCCACTATATATATAAATAGTATAACAATATATACTACCATCATGTACAACAACACACATATACTACTCCCTACAAATCCACCACCCACAACCCTAATCACCACTCAAACCTACTCACACTAAACCATAAACAAAAACATCTATCTATACATCCATCACCCCCAAACACACTCCAAAATCAATCAAACCAATAAACAAAAACCAATCCAACCAACAACACACAAAAAACATAAAGACCTAATCCAACCCATACAGATTAAGCACCCCAACACATCAACCACACGCCACACAAAAATCACCCCTACACACTAACCAATCCCCCCAGACTCATAGATCCTAACCCCTCACACAACACCCTCAAACACACCAAACGCAAACAACCCATAATCCGATAATAAACTGTACTTGGTCACCACAGCAAAATACACCTAACACACCACCACACACACAACTTATCCTATATCAACACTACAAACCCAATCTCCCACAAATCCACAAACAACCCCCTCCACATACCAACCAACAAACCACCATCCAAAACACTAACAAAAAAGAACAACAACCACACAACACCCCAAACAAATCACCCCACCACTCGCATGACTACACCTAATACACAATAACACCATCACAACACACCCTTACAATTTACACATACATAATATCCATAATCCACTACTACCCACAAATAAACCACAATCGACTTACTCAACCCCAACAAATAACTCTACTCTTATCCTCTGTCTAATATTCTACCAATCTAACCCATATCATCACACAATCTCAAAATCCAACACTACAATTGAACACATCTACTACCAAACAGGTATGCACACCAAACTGAACGAACATAACAACCAACAAAACTCGGCACAAATAATAGTGTACCATCACGAAAACCCAAGATGAACCACAATAAACTCCCACACTTTGTAACAACAAACCACGGCACCCATTACAACTATCACATACCCAGATACACCTCACATAAAGCACACAGCAGACCAACCACACAATACCTCACCACTACACCCCCCCACAAACCAACACACCCAAACCAAACCGCCAACAAATAAAACACCACCAACCAAACCACACCACACACAACTAAAATAACCACTACTAACAACCAACTACACAGACCACAACAAACACTACACCACCACACAAAACACACATCCTCAAAAAATAACTCCACCAACAACAAACCAACAACACATAACACCTCACCAGACAATAAAACACGCAACACCAATACCAAACAACAACACCGCAACAAACCACCACAAAACAACACACCCCACCACCCAACAAAAACCACACCACCCCAAAAAAACCACTACACAACACTACAAACAACAAACCCCCCCATCCCACCACACACCTTCTCAACACCATAACACAACACACATCCAACACACACCAACCCAAACCACACACCCCACCCACATCAACACATCACAAACCAACACAACAACAACACACAAAACAACAACCAAATACCAACACCCAAACCCCAACACATTTAACATAACAACACAGGCCATATCAGATTCCACAGACCCTAACACAAACACGAAACACCAACCAAACAACACACGCAAACTCAATAATACATAAAGTAATACAGAATACATAAGCCAAGAGAAATAAACAACATACAAAAATCCCCAAATGTGATATAATACGCTTTAGCCTCAAAAATAAACCACGAACACGCTAGACCCCAACACCCCCCCAACAACACAACAAACACCAGCCATATTCCATCAACACACCAAACACAAATCAGCACTCGAAGAACAACAACACACAGACGAAACATTGTTGAACACGAGCACAACAACAAGCCACACACACACGAACAACGTCTAAACGCGCCAGCAACCGCCACAATCACCCGCAAAACACCCCACAAAAACACCAACAGCGAAACACAACCCTCCAACACAATAAGAGACAACCCACACACAACAGGACTCACCAAAACCAAGACGAAACAAAGTACCAAAAACACCTCCACATTTAAAAAACGTAGCATTCAACACAAACCACATCCAAAAGACAACTCACATTGACCACCCATCGAACCCACGAGAACAGATCTCAACAAAAAAACCAATCACAGCACACACCTATACCAAAAGAACAAACGCGCGGACCACCAACTCGCAGACAACCACACAGCACCCTAACCCCAGCACAAGAGCGACGACCGCGACAAACACCACGACCAACACATATCAAAATAACCTACACCCCAGAACAACACACTAAAACAACACACACCAAAACACACAATACAATACACAACACAGCAACACTACTCACACAACACCGAACAAAAACAAGCAAAAATACCGACAAAATCTGATCTCAATACAAAGAACAAACCCAACCCAACTATAACACTAACTCCCCCCCACTAAAATATAGGAAGCTATTATTATAAGAGATAGATATTTATAGACGGAATATTTATCGAAAAGGAGTTCAAGGATAAAAGCCAATCTATATTTACTGGGTAAAATTATTAACCAGTCATTCAAATAGTCTTAGAAGATTTAGATGACAAGATATTATAGTGAAGAATTCTTTTAGACAATTGCTTCCTCATGAGCAATACATGACACTCGAGCAACTTTCCAACGTTACCCTGTGCAAAAATGCTAATCTTTCAAGCACCAAAAAGATCTAACAACACCAAGGGAATAAAATTACATAAATGTGAGGCAAGAGACACACCAAGTACCGCACCACGCCCAAAACCAACACCACATGATTGACTCTTAACCAACAACAACCGAAAGAGCACCTCACACACTCACATATCATCACTCAAATCTCATGCACTACCCTCCATTCCAACTCGAAGTCAGCTCAAGAGCTTACCACAAAGAGACAACACACCCACTAAAACCGCATCACTACACAGTCAACACCACATACAACATCATATATAGCAATACAGCAGGCACTATACATCACATATAATATAAACACCAACAGTCACAAACACCACATCACCACCTCTCACCACCCAACATACGCAACCCACCTACACACAAAATCTACAACAACAAAACCTGTCACAAACCCCTATCCAAGAACTAGAGGAGTTTTAGATAAAATAAACAATCCAGCACTGAACAGCCCGCACAGCAACCACCACAACACATACCAACCTCGCCCGCTATAGCGCACCGATTATAACACACCCTACACACACACACACAAAAAACCACCCAAGATCACACCCACCACAACACACCCAACACCCAACACAACACAAACTCTTCTTCTTAAAAAAAAATCAACGGAACACTCACCAACTCACCACAGACGCGCAATTACACACAACAAACATTAAGATCACTCATAACACCACACCACACCCAGCGAGAGAGGAAAACGACTTAACTACATCCAGAATCAACTATACGCACTGCCACACCAACCACAAACACCCAACACCTCCAAAACCAAACTCCACACCCTAGACCGGCCAAACCAAACCAATAACCAATAATCTCAACACCAATCGCTACTATACACAACAAACACAAGCTAGAGCATCACCAAAAACACACACAACAAATACACTACCCAATATCCAAATATCACAACCTAATAATAAAACAATCAATCTAACATAATAATCCAAAATTTATAAAACAAATACGGACCATAATACCCTAATACTAGTAGGAGCTCTGTCTCAACACACCACAACCAACTGAACCAAAAAATTCGACCAACAAACAACCATCCACACAGCAAACACACCAACCACATACCCAACCCAACACACCCCACAACCACCAAACAATATCTGCCTCAACAAATCGAACCTCAAAATAGACTTCAACAGGGATTTAAGAAATTATATTATTATAACCTAGAGTAAAGATTTATATTTTCAGAATTCAAAATTACTGTGAGGGGATATAATTGACATATAATAATTATTCTATAGGTACGCAGGGAATAGACAAAGAACAAGTTACTGATCTATTATTTTGTGTTATGCTAAGGTTATATGAAGAACGAAAAAAGTCATAGGAGCAGTGGCATTGCATAGTCACACGTTTATGAGAGTGGTTTTCTGACTGTTTACGCTCCCTGCGCAAAGCAAACAAGGCTCTACAATGTAGACAGCAATACAACCCTTCTCTCATATTTCAAAAACATCTAAGTAAACGGAAAGCTCATTGTCCGGGACTTTACATACCATTCGAGATAGTAGAGATATTTGAAAATAAGAATCTGAAAATTGGGTGCCCAATCATTTATACCATGGTTTTTTTAATTTGGTTTTTGGTTCGTTATCTAAACAAAATAGCAGTAAAAGATTTAGTTCTATAACATTTTAATGTTTTATTGAAATATAATAAATTGTTTTAAACATAATCACCATAACCCCTGGAGGCCTAATTCATTTAGCAATGTAGATGATACATTTATGCAACTTGATAGGATATTTGTTTTGTCAAATCGATTGATATTTTTGTACCCAACACTATTATTATACACTTTTTTTTCACGCCGTTTATTAGTTAGAATTAATCACATATGATTTGAAAGAACCATTTTTCTATTTTTAATATTTTTAAGGGTTTGAAATTTTTACTGAAATAAAATATGCGGTGATATCGAAAACGGAACCTACTTTTTATGATAAATTTGTTCGATAACATAGTCATATAATATCAATATAATACTTATAGGTACAATATTTACATAACAATAATAAAAAATAACATATTTAGCCATTTAGTAATGTATCTATAGAATATAATTATAAATAAATTAATTATATATATATACATATATAATATAATAATATATAATATATTATATTATAAATAATTAATAATAATATATATAATAAACTAATATAATATAATATATATTATATTAATAATTATAAAATAATTATAATATATTATAATATTATAATAATTTAATAATGAGTTGTGACATAATTTTAGAATCAAATAAAAGGTTCTTATTGCTATTTTTGTATATATATTAATTAGATATATATATATATATAATAAAATTATATATATAACATATATAATAATTACATAAATAATTGCAAAAACCAGAATTAATTATTTTTCCATATTAAGATAGAAAAAATACTAATTACATGTAACAATAAAATATTATAATATTATATATAATAATATATTATAGTATATTACTATATATATATATTATAATATAATATGAATAATATTATTATTAATTGAGTTTAGCTAATTAATATTTGATGAATAATACGTTCTTTTTGACTTTTTTTTTATATAGAGTCAGCTTAGGTTCGCTTCTGACTTGCTTAATACAAATAGTGAGCACAAGGACTTATAAACTAACTCGTTCCCTTTCCAGAAAACTAGTTTAGTCTACCGGTAATCACTTCAGCCGAACCGTCTCCAGCTCGCCACTTAATATAATATTAAGTGCTGATATAGTAATATATACAGTATATATATATTATAATAATAGTACTCATATATGTTATAGATGATAGTAATACGTTATAGTTCGCAGTATAAAGTGAGTATAGGAATGTTACACTAGGTATATAGTATGGAGGTAATAGTATATAAACTTAAAACGGGTGATGGAGAGAAGGATATATAAACGGAAGATAGAAATACCAATATATCAGTAACTATACCTAGTAAATACATTAAATACATACATCTACTTATACATATACTCGTAAATGCTATTTATAATAGATTTTCATACATATATAATATATATATATTATATAATATTTATATATATTTATATTATATTTTATAAAATTATATATTTATATATTTAATTTTTTATATATAAAAATATAAAAATATTTATATTATATATATATAATATATATATAACTATATATATATATATATTTCATTTGATAATCTGCCTCAACCTCCAATGCATGATTTGGACTATGAAATTGATCATGGAGACAATGAAGAAGGTAACTGAAAATGCCGTAAAAATCAAATTGAAACTTTACTATTAAAGCAGCTTCACACCTCTAAAAATATTAAAAAAAGAAAAAAAAAGTTCAAATCTATGTAAACTAACTAAACTCTAACTAACCTTTACTTAACGTATATATATAAATGTAATTTATTTTTATGTTTATAATAATTTATTTCACTGCATTGTTAAAAAAACAAAACAAAAAAAAAACATGCATATGGCACCAATTGAGATTTCAACACCTTATTCGATTACGTAGATTTAAAAAAAAATTGACTTGAGCTTAGCTGGAGACAGATAATCGACATGAGCCATATATATATATATATATATATATATATATATATATATATATATATATATATATACTTATTATATATAGATATATATGATATTATATATATATATAAATATATATATATATATATTATATAATTTTTATATATATATATAATATATATTATAAATATACATATAAAATATCAGTATATATATCATATATATATATATATAATATATATAATATCATTATATATTTTCATATAATCGACCTCTTCAAAATTACCAATGGACATAAAAAATCGTGGAAAAAAACACTGAAAAGTAAAATAAATGGCAACATAATAATTTGTTCTTGCAAATTATTTCAAAAATTCGTGAATTCGGATGCGGATGCGGTATGGTCAATACACACTAATATATATATATATTATATATATATATATATATATATATATATATATAAAATTTCCTCTACTCCACCTTTATATATCTAAATATATATATATATATATATATATATATATATATAATATATATTATATAACTTAATGAATTGCTAAGAAAAACTGTTAAAAAAATTGCATACATAATGTATTATATTGTTTTGGTCAGTTTATGATGTCAGCTATTACCTGTTCCAATTTTCTCATAATTATTAATTAGGTTGTTAAGTTAGGTTAGGTTATTTTAAGCTAGGTTATGTATGGTATTTTTGCATGTACCATATACATCTCACGCATATATATACTATATATATATATATATATATACTATATATATATAATATATATATATATATATACTATAATATATATATAATATATATATAATTATATATATTATATATATATATATATTATATATAATACTATAATTATATATTAATGTTCCTAATGGATAAAACTTAGAAATGCATTTATGATCCAAGGGAAAAATCAGAAATTAAAGATTATTTATTTTAAACTAAAATCTTGTGGCGGTCTTAAAAAGTCGATTTTGCTGTCACGAGTAGTTATATATATATATATATATATATTATATTATTATTATAGATATATATATATATATATAATTAATAACTATATATATATATATACTATATATATATACTATTATATATGTTATAATATATAATGTAAATATAGCTGTAGATTAAACTTTTTCACCTCAACATAAAATATTGCAATTCTTTTTATTTAATGAGAAAATTGA
>JABUQX010067162.1:5000-17500 GCA_015478945.1 Trachelipus rathkii | reverse complement strand
AAATATGAAATAATCAATCTATATATTTCATATTTATAATAATTGACTACGGAGAAAATTATATCCAAAAAGTGACGTCACACAGCCGATTTTCATGAAACTTTTACATGAATGGTTGAAATGATTTTCAGCGAGAAAAAAGCTAAAAATAAGCTTTAAAAAAGTTAAAAGTCTCGAAATTTCGTATTAACGATCTATTTACTGCCATATGTTTCTTTTTTTTTAAATTTTTACAGGCTTATATAGGCTTAAGATATCGGAGCAATATTTTATATATATTATTTTTCCAGCACTCACGGATCAGAGGTAAGGTGGGCTGAGCACCCCCTCGTGTACCATGCATTTATTTCGCACTAAAAATAATATAAATGTTATTTTCCTAACGATCTAGTAAAGAAAAAATAAAAATAGAAACTAAAAAAATATATTAAAACTATATATAATATATTATATATATTATATATTATATATATAGAATAATAATACATATTAAGATTCATATATAAATAACACTAAATGGTATAAATTTATAATATATATATAAATAAAAAATATATATTAAAACTATAGTAATATATATATATAATATTTAGAATTTCAGTAAAGAGCTCTAATTCAACATTCAAACTCCGTAAATATTAAAATATTTTTTAAAAACCACTTTAAAAGAAATAAAAGAAAATCTTAAGAAAAATAACTAAACGAGAAAAAGTTTACGTTTCGAGACTTATATCCTTGGTCTACTCTTCAGAACTAAAAAATTTTTACAAATTATTAAAACACAACTAAAATATAAAAAAAAATATTGAAAATACAAAATAAAAAAATGAAAATAATAAAATTCATATTCATAATAAAGACCGAGTGGCGTCACATTCTTAATCCTTTTTTCTCAAGTTCCAAAAATATTAATTACTTCAAAAACAAGTCCTTAATATGATCTGATATAAATCTTTTAGTGATTGGATCAAAATTGGAAAAATCCGCTTCTTGATATGGTTAAAATTACTTTAGTTAGAAAGAGAAAAAGGACTCATCAATTTGATTCTAAGTTTTTATCTTGCGAACGAAACAAAAAAATCGCACCATTCCATATTAACAATCAACATGTCTTCTTGTGATAAAGTCTAAATACAGCACTACTTCATTGGCCCTCTCCTGACTTCACCCATATGTTGTTCAATTCTTGTTTTTAAAGGTCTTTAAAGTTTCTCCAAAATATAAATCCTTGCACATATATGTTTAAGGATTTTTCAATTTTGATCCAATCACCAAAATATTTATATCAGATCCATATTAAGGACTTGCTTTTGAAACAATTAATATTTTTTGGATAGGCATAAAAGGATAAGAATTTGGACGCCACTCTTCTTTTTGCTTGAATTATAATTTTCCATTTTGTATTTTGAGTTTTCAATATTTTTTTATATTATTATTTGTGTTTTAATAATTTGTAAAAAAAATTTTTTAGTTCTGATGAGGAGACCAGTAGGATATAAGTCTTCGAAACGTAGAACTTTTCTCCGTTATGTTATTTTTCTTAATGATTTCCTTATTTATATTAAAGGGTTTTCAAAAAAAAATATTTTTAATATTTACAGAGCGTTGAGTGTTGAATTAGAGCTCTTTAACTGAAAAATATATATATTATATATATATATATAAATATATATATATATATATACTATATATTAATATATATTATATATATATAATATCATATATATATATAATATATAATATATATATATATATATATATAATCATATATATAGTATATATATTATCAGCTGATATTTTTGTTTTTATTTTTTTATTATATTTAAATTCTAAATTACTTAAAAAAAAAAAAACGAACTAAAAAATCTTTAAACTATAATTTTTCATTTTCCTGCTACATTTATTATTATTTTAATGATTTTGGCAGGCTAGAGTAAATTAAGTTCTGCTATGTTATATTCAAATTATATGTAAATTATAAATTATCAAAATTAATAATTTGGTGAGATTTTCAGGTTAAATTAGGTTAGGTTAGGTAGGGTACTGTTAGGTTAGGTTAAGTTAGGTAGGATGTTGTTAGGTTAGGTAGGGTATTGTTAGGTTAGGTTAGGAAGCATATTGCTAAGTTAGGTATGGTATGGTTAGGTTAGGATTGATCAGGCTTGATTTCTTTAGGTTATGTTACGTTAAGTAACCTGCTGAACTATAAAAATGCTAAATTTAGCAGGAAAATGCTAATTATAAGTATAAAATATTTTCATTTTGCAAATTTTTATAATTTATAATTGAAGCAAAAATTAATCATATATACACATAAAATAAAATCATTTTTATTTATATCAGTATGGGCGTACACTAGGAAAGAGTTATCATATATATATAAATATATATTTATATATATATTTATATTATATATATATATATATATATAATATAAATATATATATAGTATATACTATATATATAATATATATATATATAATATATATATATATATATATATATATTAATAATATAATAATATATATATATATATATATATATATATATATATATATATATATATATATATATATATATATACTATTATATATCATAATATATAAACTAATATATATATACTATATATATATATATACTATATAATTTTATATATTATAGTATATATATATTAATAATATTTATAATTATATAATTATAATTTTATACCGGGATATATATATATACAATAATATATATATATATATAATATATTATTATAATTATTAAGAATTATAAATATATATATACTATATATGATATATATATATATTGTAATATATTATATATATAATACTGATATATATAAGTTATAGTATATTATTATATATATTATAATATATAATTTATATATTATTATATATATTATATATATATATATATATATATATATAATATATATATATATGATATATATATATATATCTATATATATTAATATATAATATATATATTATTATATAACTATATAAAGATAATAAATAATAATAATAGGATATAATAATATATATAATAATAATAATAATAATAATATTTATATATATATATATATATATATATATATATATATAATAATAAAATAATAATAATAATAATGGATAATTCATATATATATATATTATTCTATATATGCCAGCAAAAAGAATATTGTTTATTCTATGAAAATTATATTTTATAGTAGTTAGAATAGTAAAAAAAAAACAATTTGCAAAATAGGGAGAATCATGAGGTACTTAGCAGTAGTAGTAGTAGTAGTTATATTTTAGTAGTGAGTATATAGTAGTAGTGTTATAGAGTTGCTGTTGTAAGATTTTGCAGAATCACCCACATATTATATTTCTCTTTGATTCTTGCAATATATATATGAATTGAGGTTCTGAGTAGCGGATATTCGTCTTTTATCTCTATTCCGCATATGCGATATCCGCATACATATTTCACATATCCGCATTCCGCAACACCGCATCCGCATTTAATTTTTTCCGGAAAGGCATAGTATTTATCTTATGAATTATGAAGAAACGAGGTATCTTAATAATATATATATATATATATATATATATAATATATGTATATATATATTATTTAATATTATAATAATATACTATATAATTATATATATATAATTATTATTATTTATATATATTATATATATATTAAAAGTAAGTATCTCTATAGGACGACAGAAAGCACTCAGTGTTGGAGATACATGAATAGATTCAAACTCTGCAGCGAATACCGCTTGTGCAATAGGCAACTTTCTAAATCTTTAAATACAAAACAAAATTTCTTAAACCACGTATATATATTTTAAGAGGTAAAAGTAATTGATGTCTATGTGATGAAATGATGCTAAAAAGGCAGTACGCCAACACACTCTAGTCTATAATATATCGTCTATAAACCGACAGAAACAGACATGAATATATCTATCTATATCGAATATCATCGCTAATTCTCATGAACGTTCCGTTTGGCTATCTAGCAGCGAATGAATAGTCTTCAGAGGGTGTCACAAAAGACACACTAATCATGATCGCAAGAATATCCAAAGAGAAAAAGCTTGAAGTCAGATAAAAATCCACTTGGTTTGTCGTGGATTTAATTGAAAAGTTATTCACATTTTTGCATAATTCGTCAGCGAAATTCTTGCATGCCTCAACAAGTGTAAGCTAGTGGAGTGTCTTTAAGTGGTGAAAGATCTCATTTAACGACGAAGAGAGAGAAGCAATATATCTCTCTATCTGAAAGGGATCATAAGCTTTTGTTTTTTTGAAACATAATTTGAGAATTATTTACTCATAGTATATATATATACCTTTTTTCCAAATGGGTGGAAGCTTATGAAAAGAGATTTGTGTGGTGCAATATATATGGCTCCCAATACTCTATTACGCCTGCACCTTGGTAACCACGGCGCATATATTATATAATATTATATATATTTATATATTACTATTAGTATAGTATTATATATATATTATTATTTATATATATATATATTAATAATATAGTAAAATACTATATTATATATATATAATATATATATAATATATATATTGAATACCTGTGGGCTAAAACCTCTAATAAACTTATATCTATATTCCCGAATCCGCAATCCGCGGTATATATTATATCTCTCTCATCCGCATCCCGCCATCCCGCGGATTAGTGAAAAATCCACTATCTCTAATATCCTTCTAAATATATATAACATATTATATATATATAATAGTATATCAATATACTCTATAAGAGTACGATGTAACACCACACTAATCTCGCCAGTATCCTCACGCGTAGGACTATCCGGATTGATAACACAACACTACTCCTATATATTATTTATCTTTACTTATTATATATAGTTATATATATAATATATATATTATTTATATATATATATATTTATGCATATAATATATAGTATAGTATATATAATATATATATATATATATATTTATTAATATAATATATATATAACTATATTATATATTTATATATATTATGTTATATATTATATAGTATATATATATATATATACTATATATATATATCATTTATATATATTATATTATTTTATAATATATATTATTATATATATATATAGTATTTATTATATATATATAATAGTATATATATATAGATATTACTAAATAATATATACTGTATATATATATATTAATATAGATATAGTATATATATAAATATATATAATATACTATATATATATATGTGTGTGTGTGTGTGTGTGTGTGTGAGTTGTGCTGATGGCACACAAAGTTGAGCTGTTCACGCTGAGGAAATAAAAAAATACAAGCGTTTTCGCCAGAGCCCGAAGTACATGAAATAATTTCTTGATCCCTGAGAAAAGAAACCTTGCTTTGCATTATATATATAGTACGTAATATATATATATAATATATATAATATAAATATACTATATTACATATAATATATATACTATAATAATATATATATATTACTATATATATATATATTAAATATATATAATATATATATATATATATATATATATATTATATACATGTTATAAGTACTATATATATATATATATATATACTATATTATATATTATATAATATTATATTATATAAGATATATATATATAATACTATAATATATATATATATATATTATCATATACTACTAATACTATGTATATGTGTGTGTGTGTGTGACCTAGTGTGTGTGTGCTCTTGTGTGTGTGTGTGAGTTGGTGGCACACAGTTGAGCTGTTCACTCTGAGGAAATAAAAAATACAGCTTTTCGCCAGGCCGAAGTACATTGAAATAATTTCTTGATCCCAGAGAAAAGAACCTTGCTTTGTTTATCGGGATTTATGTCACTTCTTGAGTAGATATTTTAATAAAAATCTTGAAAGATAATTTTGATGGATTCTAATAAAGGAAAGATGTATTGTATTCTATGAAACTAGTCTTTAACGAAACTTTGTTACAAGAAACGAGTTTTTAATTTTGTTGTAGTATAGATTCATTGTTATGATGCTGCTCCTCTCAAGGTCGCCATTCCAAGATTCAGAAATTCAAGTGAATTCCATCTTCACATTTTAAGTCGAAAGTCTATGTGTATGACTTCAAATTATTGTTGACCGATGCACCGTTGTGTCCCGGTGCGGTGGGATGCGCTTGTAAAAACACAAAGGTACTGTGCGATGTGTGGTGTATTGAGGTGCGGTGCGATGCGTTTGTAAAAGCATAAAGGTATTGTGTCATGTGTTGTGTTTTGCGGTGCGCGGTACACGTTGCAAAAATGGTTTGATTAGGTTCGAAAAATACCTCTGGTAAGTAAGAGACTTCCTGATTGGTGGGTACAGGGGCTTGCCGGTGCGGTGCGTGCCTGTGTGGTTGGCGATATTCGGTGTTCAGGCCAACCCTAAGTCATTTTATAATTATTACTAAATTTCCGATATTTCAGAACGGCGAGAAACCGAAAAGGAAAATCCATGGAAAAATATCAATAAATGTACAATGTAAATTAATTATGTTTAATATTTTATTTTTAAAATATGCACCTCATGGGCATTGTACTGTTTTAGGTGGGGAAGTACTCTAGGTAGTTACTAAGTAGGATTCAACTTAGGGATCGAACCCGATCCCATTGACTAGCACTATATAATTAATACAAAAAAAATACAATTTAACTATTGGTAAGTTGTATATTTGTATTTGAACTCTCATACCTGTTATCTGTAGAGATACGGAGCCGGGGACCGCAAAGTTTTGGATGGAGCCGGAGGAGCTTAAGCAGGTGGAGGGGCAATTTTTAAATGGAGAACCGGTGCCAGAGTTTTGGTGGAGCTTAAGCAGGAGAGGTGCAATTTTAAAATGGAGAACCGGTGCCAGAGTTTTGGAGGAGCTTAAGCCGGAGAGGTGCAATTTTAAAATGGAGAACCAGTGCCGGAGTTTTGGTGGAGCTTAAGCCGGAGAGGTGCAATTTTAAAATGGAGAACCGGTGCCAGAGTTTTGGTGGAGCTTAAGCAGGAGAGGTGCAATTTTAAAATGGAGAACCGGTGCCAGAGTTTTGGTGGAGCTTAAGCAGGAGAGGTGCAATTTTAAAATGGAGAACCGGTGCCAGAGTTTTGGTGGAGCTTAAGCAGGAGAGGTGCAATTTTAAAATGGAGAACCGGTGCCAGAGTTTTGGTGGAGCTTAAGCAGGAGAGGTGCAATTTTAAAATGGAGAACCGGTGCCAGAGTTTTGGTGGAGCTTAAGCAGGAGAGGTGCAATTTTAAAATGGAGAACCGGTGCCAGAGTTTTGGTGGAGCTTAAGCAGGAGAGGTGCAATTTTAAAATGGAGAACCGGTGCCAGAGTTTTGGTGGAGCTTAAGCAGGAGAGGTGCAATTTTAAAATGGAGCAACGGTGCCAGATTTAGAGCAAGATAATTTAAAATATTGATCCTGCAAAAAATTTACTTTCTCCGCAGCCTTGGGTAAGTGAGTTATGATATCCGCTATCCACATAAAATAAACATCAGTATAATTTGCAAGGATTCACATCTAGAAAATGACGCGAGTATCCGTTGATGTGGATGCAGACGCAGATGTTAATCTCTATACGCAGAGGAACAAAAATAACAATTTGAATGAATCAGTAGATAATGATTAAATATTTATCAATTCTGATTCCAATTTTGATTCCTAAAAAGTTTTAAACCCGATTCTGATTTTGAGTTTGATTCCGGTCCACCAAAAATACTGACTCTGGCATAACGGGTTACTATTTTGATTCCGGTTTGCCAAATTTTGCTATTCGGGGATACCGGCCTTCGATTTCGATACCGGTCCACCATAAATAATGATTCTGGAATACCGGGCTATAATTTTAATTCCGGTTCACTAAAACTTATGAGTCTGGGATACCGGGCTACTATTTTCATTCTGGTTCACCTAAGATAATGATTCTGTGATACCTGGCTACTATTTCGATTCCGGTTCACCAAAATTTACAATTCAGGGATACCGGGTTTTGATTTCGATACCGGTCCACCATAAATAATGATTCTGGAACACTGGGCTACTATTTCGATTCCGGTTCACTAAAATTTATGAGTCTTTGATACCGGGCTACTATTTTGATTCCGGTTCACCTAAGATAATGATTCTGGAATACCGAGATACAATTTCGATTTCTATTCCATAAACTTGAATGTACTTGTAATGTACACAAATCCAAAGCACTATTTTGTACATAGATATTGACGTGTCATTTATTACGTGACTCGAAGTGTGTTTATCTAATGTAAGTGAATATATTTGACCTTTTTTCTCTACTTTTTTTTCTTGAAAAAAATTTCAACAATTTCTGTTTTTAGCTTCGATTAAAAAAAATTTCACAAAATTCTTAACAAGAGTATGAAATTTTTTTATTTTTTTAAACCCTTTTTTTACTAAATTTCTTATCCGCAATGCCAGAAAAACTAAGTATATCTTTACAAGCTATTTTGAATATTTATTCTTCATTTTTTTTTAAAGTAACTTTCTAATAGTTTTTTTTTTTGAAACAAAATGATCAATTTTCGAAGATTCTCTTTTAAAAGTTCTAATAACTCTTCAAGAGTTCCTATGATAAACCGCCATTTAAGAATTGTTTTTCATTTATTGCCTTCACAGATACATTATATATAATTGAAGATTGCTTTAGTTATTTTTCCACCGAGTATTTAGCGTTGATGATTACGACAACTTCGAATTAACCTTAGGGCCTTTCGATAAGGAAAGTCGTAATAAAAATCACCGGAGACTCCATCCCCCCTCCTCCCCCAAAAAAAAATTGCAATCACGCAAGAATCCATTAAAATGTCTTTAAAAATAGGTTTACCAAAAATATTTTTAACAGGTATCCCCCCTTAAGCTGTGAACGGTGGTAAAATAATTAAATACTGCTTCAACCTCATAATAAGCCTTTAAAAAAAGTTTAAATAAAGAAGAAGCATGTGTCAGTAAAAAGTTTTACATGTTGTAAATATGAAATTTGAAAACCACAACTTTTTTCAGGTTCATTTCCAAAGTTTTTTTTACATTTTTCTTTCGAAAATTGAGAAGTAAATTTCATTGAAATCGGCGAAAGGCGTTGGAATAAGGCATTATATATATATATATATATATATATATATATATATTTAATATTATATATATAATATATTTATATATAGTATTATTAATATATATATATATATTATATATATTTATTATACATGATATATATATATATATATATATATATATATATATCTTGATATATATATATATATATATATATATATATATATATATATATATATATATATATATATATATATATATAGGAAATTTCCTTATAAAGGGTAGTTTAACCGATTGAATTTTAAATAATTGTAATGATTTTTTTTCGATTATTTTACAAGGCAAAAGTGCGACAAGGTTGCAATGAGTTTTTTTTTTTTTTTTTTTAAACTAAAGGAATACCAAAGATTAAATGAAAGATGGAAAGAGTCAGGGGTCTCTCGGCCTCAGCCGGGGGACGAGGGGGGACTTCGTCACCTCTGTCCTCGGTCGGCTCGGAGCCTTAAAATATATAAGTAAAAAAAATAAAAAAATTCAAGTGCAAAGAATAACATGGATAAAACTCACTTGTGGAAACTTTCGGTCTTTCTATTGGGTTTTTAGCTAAACACGTGACACTGCTGGGCTGCAGAGCAGATTTCTGCGATTGTCGATTTTATGACATTTTTTGTAACTCCTTTTAAAGAGAAGTGCTATTATATATATATATATTATATAATATATATATATATATGATATATATGATATATATATATATATATATATATAATATTATATATATTATATAATATATTATTATATATATATATATATATATATTTATATATATAATATAATATATAATTATATATATAGTATATATATATTATATGCTTATGAATATTTTGTTTTGTATCGACCTTGTATAGTATTATCATAAAAAGAACGTAATAAAATTAGCTTTCGCTAAAGAATTATCAAAATATAAAAATAAAATATTCTATAGAATTAAATATTCTAAAATTAAAATATTCCTAAATTTCTTCTTAATTAAGTTTTAATCATAGCTGAATATCTTATTGCATTTTAGTTAAGGCGTAATTGCAGGAGCTTAATTACTGTCGCAACTTACAAAATTAATGTCTAATTAGACGAACACTCACGCGAAGAAACCACACACGTACATACAACACACACTCACACAGTACACCTCACACACACACACGCGCAACTACTTACAAACTCGAAGGAACGTATTTGATTGTTTTCATTTATGAAATTTACCGAGAGTTTTTTTACACACGAGACATAAATTGCGCGAGCATCTTTCCTAAGTGTTATTATTACTACTTCGGCGCTTTTAATTTAATTAGTTGATAATGGAGACAAAGCTGTCCAGCTAGCGAGACTTATTAATTGAGATCGTTTTTCCGAAGCGGAGTTTCGGCTTCTCTCTGCTGAAAGGACAAAACTTACAAACCGTTACCGAAACAGTTGAACCAAAATTGAATCACACATCCAAGGAGAAGCAATAAATGGTATGTCGGAGGCCGTTAATATAAAGAGGAATTTAAATGCGAACATTGTTGGGTTTTTCTTGGAAAATAGTTCTTCTTTTATTTTCTTTGTTGTTGCTGTTGTTTGTTTGTTGTTGTTGTTGTTCTTGTAGTGGTTTGAGGAAAGGGAGTTTGGAATACTTGAACTTCTTAGATTCAGAGAAGAATGAAATCTTTTTTTTTTTTTTTACATTTTTTTTTTTTTCTTTTTCCTGAATCAATATTTGATTAACCACCATTATTCTTCTGCTTTACGCCTTTAATTGAATATTTCATATAGTATATATTATATATATATATATATATATATATTATATATTATATATATATTATATATACTATAATATACTATATATATATATTATATATAATTATATAGTATATTATATATATATAGTACCAGTATATATATATATATATAGTATATTATTATAGATATATATATTATATTTATTATAATAATAATATATATAAATTAAATATAATGTTTATAACTCTATTTAAATATTATTTATAAAAGGTAATATATATATATATATATATATATTAATATTTATATTATATATTATATATTTTTATATTATCTATATAATATATGTATACTTATATATATATATATATCTATTATTATATATATATATACTATAATTATATACTATATATATATATTATTAATATATATTTATATATATTATATATATATTTGGAAATCTAACAATCTGTGATAAATATTATATTAGTGGGTGATAGTGTTTTTAATTTATTGATTAGTATTATTATTTAATTGGTGACAGTATTATTAATTGGTGATAGTGTTGCTAATAGTGATAGTGATGATGATAGTGATGATGATAATATAGTAATAATGATGATAGTGATGTTAATGTTAATTATAGTAATCATAATGATACTGATAGTGGCTAGTGATTGGTATGATGAGTAATTGTAATGAATGATATTACTGATAGCTGTGATACATAATGGTAATA
The DNA here is from genome assembly GCA_015478945.1 of Trachelipus rathkii. NCBI lineage: Eukaryota > Metazoa > Arthropoda > Malacostraca > Isopoda > Trachelipodidae > Trachelipus > Trachelipus rathkii. The sequence continues at coordinate 5,853 of JABUQX010067162.1, read as the reverse complement.
ATGATGATAATAATAGTGATGGTAGTGATGGTAGTGCCAGTGATAATAATAGTGACGGTAGTAAAGATAATGATAGTAATATTAATATTTATATATTTATATTGATAATTAATCTGCAATTTTTCAGCAAGGCAGTTTCCATAAATTAGTAAGTGTTCACAAATTTAAATGATTTAATCATCATTAATACTTTTATTTATACTTGCATATTCCTCTACATATCCGTTATTTAATTTTATCACAATAATAAGCTTGAGTTTTTAGTTGTAAGAGTTCGAGCTTTCGTTCCCGTGGCGGGCAACATCGTCAGGAACTGGTGAGCGGAATGAAGTATTGCTATGATTACAGCTCTGTATTCTGGCAACCTGGAGTAAAATTGGGAGGAACAGAGTAATTATTTAGATGAGTTGGAGGTAATTTTTAAGTTTGTAAGATTTATTTAAATATGAATTAGTAATATCGTCTATGTATGGAACTCCGGCTAAAGTATGAAATTCTGATGTTATCCATCAGAAGAATGCCAATGTTTTTTCGTATTGTGATATTTTGTCTGCCAAGTATGAGTTTCGAAGAAGTAAAGTTGATTGAGTGGTTTAGTTTTCTCTCCTGTGGTACGTTAATCGAGAGAAGAAAGTGGTATCATTTTTAATCCTGTTATGTGAGTGGTAACGTAATGTATAGGTTGTTAGTCACCAAAATGTGTTTATTGAATGTGAGGGATGGAATTTGTAAATACCTATGTGTGGTGCGTGTTTGTTTGCTTGGGCCGGAATTGGGTTGGAGGTGAGTGAGAGGGTGGTTTAGTGTTTATGGTGCGTGTTTTAGGTTATAAGGTTAAGATTTAGTAGTTTTT
>JABUQX010067161.1:10000-16765 GCA_015478945.1 Trachelipus rathkii | reverse complement strand
GTAGATGCACACTGTTCCTTAAATGCAATGGCCAGAACCATTAGCTGAAGCGCAGCGGTCTTACCCATGCATTTAAGGCAACCTGCTGTGCATCTACCCTATGGTTTCCTAGTTTAAATAAAACTGTAAGTAAATACATCGTAATATATATATATATATATATATATATATATATATATATTATATATATATATATAATATATATTATATATCTATATATATATATATTATATATACTATAATATATAATAATATTTATATTAATATATATATTATTTTTAGTGATCCTGCAGATGATAATGTTACATCCGCGGTGATGCGGATGCGGATGCGGATTGTTTGATTTAACATCCGCGGATGCGGATGCGATGCGGATGTTTAATATATATAATATATATATTATATATATTAATTATATATATATCTATATATATTATATATAATATATATATTATATATATATATATTATAGTATTTAGCCACAACTTTAATATAAATTTTACCAGGGTGCGGGATGGGGACCAACTCAAATGGACCCCATCAATCTCTAACCTCCGACCTAATGAAAGAGATTTTAATGGATTAATATTTTTGCACTAGTATTGAATTCAAATATAGGAAGGTTGTGCCTTAAAGATCAATTTTTCTGCTTTTCTGCCTTTTCTGTAGAGTATGTTCTCTTTTCATCATATATTAAGCCCATTGCTAAAACCTCTCCACTTGGAAACTAGTTGGGAGGACAGGCAGGTTATTTCCTTGAAGTTACTTAAGCCGGGGTAAACATTTGCATTTTGCTTAAATAACACTCCACCAAGATAGGATCGTCATTTGAATTGTATCTAGTCGTTTTTTCTGATCTTAGGCCAATATTTTAATGTAGTTTTTCAATACCTTTGCATCTGCACTCTTTTGAATAATGCGTGTGTTTCTTCATCACTACTGGATTGTAATTCTTCTCAGTGAGTTATGATTTACTTGTAGAATGATGTTGGGTTCTGTATTTCATTTAATTTCCTTTAATTAATGTCTAATTAATAGACTGTTCGGAGTTAAAGTATTTCCTTGCAAGTTCACTCAAGCGTGTAAACATTTTGCTTAACTTCACCAAACTGATTGGATCATCATTGAATCTAATCGTTTTTTTCTTGGTGTAGTTTTCAATCATTTGCACTACATCTTTTGGGAATGCGTGTTTCTTCATCCCTCATCACTACTGGACTGTATAGAAATTCTTCCAGTGATCTGTTATTGATTTACTTTAGAAGGTGTTAGTGAGAAAGATTTTGTTTTTTTCCTTAATTTGGGTGGGAAATTAATAGACCGTTCGACTTGAAGTTTTCCACTGGCAATACAAGTAATCGATTTACTGTTCTAATATCGTTACAAAAAACTTGCTTTTAATAACGGGAATAAGTAATGTTGCAATGTATGGAAGGTCATTAATTTCGCAGAACCAAAGGCGTTTTTCTACCCTATCTTATTACATCTTTCATTCTTTTAACCGTCATCATTGAAGATGGTTCAAAATGCTCCTTAGCGTTGAGAATTTGGTACTTAATAAGACAGAAGTGAAGGCGCCTGATTTTTTTGGTAGTTCCTCAAAACTGGTTTCAGTAAGCTTAATGAGTGTATATGATGTCATTTTCCAATAATAAGAAAATTGTTATTGCGGAAATAACGACTGGCGTACGAGCAGAAAGTTTTTGAGAATACTTCTTTCCATCATTGAAGTGTACTATTCCATCGAGTTGAAATGTCTGATAACATTAAGATATGGAAATCAGCCGTTTTTGAATTGCCTTAAACTATTTTCATTTTATTTTATTTTAGTTCATCTTAAAGTATTTTTTATAAAATTCTTTTAAGCAAATCTCGACAATAAACATCCGCGCAACATCCGCAGGGCAAAGCGCGGATGCGGAGCGGATGCGGATCTTAAATAATGTGCCATTAAGTGAGGTCGCGGATGCGGATGCGGATGTTACTGCATCATCATAATATATACATATCAAAAACTAACTAATTATTTTTTTATTATATTCAATGTTACTTACAAATCGATTGCATGAATTCGAACACATTTTCTTTGGCTAACGTTGTTTAATGGTAATGATTATAAAATCGATTATCTTTTATAAAATATCGATTTCATAGGATCCCCTTTTCCCACTACTACCATTTCTTTTATTATTATTTTTAATTATTCTTATAGATAAAACTGAAGACTCAAGTCATTTTTTTTTTTTTTTTAATAGTTTAAATAATTTCGGGGTTCCGACCTATGGCCTTATATATATAATATATAAATTATTATGAAATTTTAATAATGATATAATAATATATAAATATTATTAATATAAATATATAATATATAATAATTATAATATATATATATATATATTTAATTTATATATATTATATATATAATATAATAATTAATCATTAAAAAACAAAATAACAAAATAAGACTATTATTAAAAACTTGTAAGGAAGCTTTCCGTGAAAATTGAAATTTACGAAACTCAATAAACGAAGTCAAGTTCTTCTACTCGTCGTATTCATCTTTAATAGACGTCGTGAAAACACTTTGGCACAAATGAATGACTTCTCCAATGGCTTGCTGAGACATACCTCACGAAAAACTATTTAATATATATATATATATAGTTATATATATATTATAAGTATATTATATATATATATATATATATATATAATATATATATATATTATATAATATATAACTGTATATATAAATAATATATATATATATATATATATTATATATTATAATATATATATATATATATAAATATATATATATATATATAAGATTACTATATATTATATATAAATAAATTATACATATTAATATCTATGTATTATGTTATATAATTTTTATTTTATATTTTTATATAAAATTATATATATATAAATTATTATATATTACAGTATAATATATATATTATTATATAATATATTATATATATATATATATATATTATATTATATAATAGTAATATATTATTATATATATATATTATACAGATATATATATTTATATTATTATATTATATATTATATAATAAGTTATATATATATATATCAGATATATATATATATAATATAATATAATATATATATAGAGATATATATATATACTGGGTATATATATATTATATTTATAGATAATATATATTATATAGTATATATATATATATATATATATATATTATTATATATATAATATATACTATATATAATATATATATACGGTATACATATAATATAATATAAATTATATATAATATATATATATATAGTATATATATATTAGTATGATATAGTATATATATATAATATAATATAAATTATATATTAATAATATATATATATATTAGGTATTATATAATATAATATATATTTATATAATTGTAATAGGATTGATATATTGTGTGAAGAGCGGTAGAGCAGGTAGATATCATTTTTGAAATATTTTTCTTTTTATAAGCACTCTATAGATGTTGGTGAATTTCAGAATATTTTTTTTTTATTATTTTTAGTGTGCATATTTATTATGATAAATGTTTTTCATTCGGTTTCTTCCCCGCTTTCGTTAAATCACATGCCAAGTCAAGATTTTTCTGAATCTCTCATCACTGCTTTTTCCAATATATATATATATATAATATATATAGTATAGTATGTATATATATAATATATATTAATAGTATATATATACTAGTATATATAGTATATATATATACTATATATATCTATATATATAATATATATATATAGTATAACAGTTAAAATATTACACACTTGTCTTTTTAATTTGCTAATATCGCTGAGAACATCTGTTCTAATTCATAAAGGAAAGGTTAAAAATCTAAAATTCGATTTTTATCGAACTATTTTTAGGAAATTTCGTTTTTAAAGGTTCAAATTTACTTCTTTTTTTTTATTTTATTTTTTAAATTAAATTCATAAATATGACTACAAAAATGTAAAATATGCAAAAAGAAAGAAAATTATTAGTATTTTTTTTTTTTTGAATGTAAGATAACTATTGTTAGAAACATTTTTAATTTACATTTTTTTAATTTCATTAAATAAAATATTTCTAAAAAAATATGTATTTAATTGTACATTTAAAAGCATACGCTCCACACACACACACCAACACACACACCCCCACACACACCTGCACACACGCATTCACACACGCTCACTTACACACATTTAGGTTAGAACATACTTTGGACCATCAAACCAGCGTAATGATTTCCCGTCTCCGCTATGGGATACCATCCCTCCTTTCAAGAACATGAATTCAGAAATTATAATCACCCTCCCCCCCCTTTCAAAGATGACTTTCCCAGACTAGCGACGATACAAAACATCTCTTACTAAAGTGCGCTGACTTAACGGACATTAGACGCAACTTCAAAAAGACCTGCTGTGGTGGCACAATTTCTCGAGGTAGCTCGTTTCTCGTAGGGAGGGGAGAAAGAGGCTACAAAGTAAATGGTAAAAGGTACATATATATATAAATATATAATATATATATATATATATAGATATGAATATAAGTAATATATATTATAATAAATTATATATTATATAATAGATATTATATATATATATATCTATATATATATATATATATATATTAGTAGTACATATCTATATATATATAGTATATATATATAGTATGTAAAATATAATATATAAGTATATATATATATATTTATATATATATATATATATAATATATATATATATATATATTCTATTTTATATTCTTAAAACATGTCTATAACAGACAATATGTATATTTATATATATGATATATTATAATATATATATAGTAATATATAACATATATATATATATTTATCATAATATAGTAATATTATATATATATATAATATATATATATATATATTTATATTAATATATATATATATTATATTATATTTATATATAAGTATATATAATATATATATATATATATATAATATATATATGATTATCTATATAATATATATTTATATATAATATATATATATTATTATAGAATACTATACAATATATAATATATATATATATATATATATAATATATTATTATATATAAGTATATCATCATCATCATCAATCATCATGCACCCACCTTCTCTCTCGACCGGGGGTAAGGTGTGATACATGCACTGGAAACCGAAAAGTAGTAGAAGAATATGATTCAAGTCCACAAACCGTCATCGTTGCGTCAGATTTGTTTGTTTCATCTGTTCACATTTAAAGTTATAAATTTGAAGCTCTCTTAAATACTTATCCTTATTACCGTGTTCACTTAATTCTTCTCAAACCGTAATTCTCACTATTTCCTTCCTTATCACCTTCCCTCCATCCAAGCCCACAAGCTTAAATCAAACTTAAAACAACATAATGATCCGATAATTCCATCCCTAACCCCCACACTGATTTAACATCTAACACATACTTCAACAAACTCCTTCTTCCACCAACACAAACAAATTAAACTTAATAATGTATATTGCTATTTTCTGAATAAAGCATTTTCAACAATCAATCTTTGCATACCAACTAAGATACTTACTGAATACTCTGTGTTTGAAGAATATACTTAGAACACACACCACCAAGGATTTAATTGAACAAATCACCTTCCTACCATTCCATTTCTCCGTCATTCCCAGAAGCCACCTGTTATACGCATCCCTTTTTTTAATGCACCTTCCAATCATTTAGGTCAGTCCAAACATAATCCAATACAGTGAAATCCTACTCACCCCATCCAAAACATTAATTCAGATTATCCAGAAAATCGGCACTCTCTCAACATTACACTCAGTTGACATAATGTCACAAACCACACATACCTTACGTCACAGCGAGCATACAAATTTAACCCTTTCTAAATTAATCCCTCCCGCCCCCCACAGCCCATCACGCTCTCCTCTTCTCCTCATCATTTATTCTTCAGACATTCATGTACCTTACAATTCATGCACGCATATACGCGCACATACACACATTTATATATATATATATAATATATATAGATTATATATATGATATATAATCTATATATATATATATATTAGTATATATATATTATATAATATAATAGTATATATTATATATATATATATATAGTATCTTATAATAGTATAATATATATTATATATTTATATGTATATATATATATATATAATATATACTTAATCTATATATATAAATAATAATATATATATATATATAATATAGAATATATATAGTATATAATATATATATAATATATATATATATATATACAATATGTTTGTGTAGATGGTGAGCTAAGCACATGTATAGTCTGTCGGTTTGCTCCCTTTTATTCCTTCATGAATGTATGCAAACTTAACCTTACTACCACACATGTCAATAATCACTCTTTTCGGGCACACTCGCAGAAGAATAAAAAGACATAGCAATTTTATAGACCTATTAAAGAGAACTTTATCGCTAATAAAACCCGTTGTCAATTATAATGTCTGAAAAGCAATTTTCCTTTTATTTGACTCGATGAATTAAGAAGAGTTGGCTTTTGGTGAAGGAAAAGTTGTGGTAAAATTGTGTGCGAATTTCGATTATCTCGCAAGTGCTAAAATTAAGCTCTTAAATAAATTATTTCACTACATTTAATTAAGAAGAGTTAAGATAGATCCACAATAATGAAAATTTTCTCAAAGTTTCA
>JABUQX010067160.1:60000-65176 GCA_015478945.1 Trachelipus rathkii | reverse complement strand
CAAAAACTCCAGATAATCCCGCACCACTTATGAAAAAAAATGCGGATATTTAGCCCAGATTATGCCCTTAAATTGTAATTGGGCAACAATTTTTCAAAGAAACTAATTTTTAAGGGAAACAAATATTAATATATATATCATATATATATATATAATATATATAAAATATATTGATATATATATATATATATTATAATATATATATATATATATATATATAGGAATATTTTGTAGGCCCTGCTACTGGACTTTTTTCTGAAAATTATTTTCTAATTCCAAAAAAGTTTCTAAGCTTCAGAAAAGTTAAGTAAGGTAAGGGATAAAGTTTGGGTTAAAAAATTCTTAGCTGACAAGCTTCTGGAATTATGCCAGAAACTTGCCACTAAACAATTTTCTTAAAAAAAACTAAACTATAGCTTAACTTTTCTGAACTTAGAAAATGTTTTTCAGAAAAAGTCACAGTACAAGTATTCTAAATATATATATATATATTATATATATTATATATAATATATATATATATAATATATATATATATATATATATACTATATATATATATATATATATATTATATATTATATATATATATTATATATATAATAATATATATTATAAATATATATATTATTATAGATATATATATTATATATTAATATATATATATATATATATATATATATATACTATATATATATATATATATAACTATATATATATATATATTATATCTTTGAACTTAGAAAATTTTTTCAGAAAAAAGTCACAGTACAGTATCTACAAATATGTATCAGTATCTACAAATATCTAAAAAAAAATGTTGAAGGTTGGTGGGGTATAAAATAAACAAAACACCTCCCCCCCCTTCCTGAAAATATTTTTTTGAATTTTATTTGCTATTCTGGTAGCTGTCATAATAATCTATAAAAAATGCCAAAAGAAAATGGGCTACTCTTAAGTGACAGTAATCAGTGATAACAAATGTCGACCCACAGTTAAAAAATGGCTGCAAAACTTTTTTACAGTTTCAATAACTTTTGCTAACATTTCATATGTATTAGCTATATTTTATTTTTTTTTTTTTGGTAAATGCTACATATTGATGGAGGAACTTGGGCAAACTAATAATTTTTTTGAATTATTGGATGTCCTAGAAATAAAACTTTTTTTTACCCCATCAATTTTTCACCAATGGGGTTAAAAAAACAATGTTTTCTTCAGAGGAACCACCCTCTGGGGGTTTCCAGACACCCTTTACGAAATTGAAACCTTCATATTCGAGATCTACGGGTTCGATAACATATATAAGGACACCAATATGGTATCATATAAATATTTACTAACTCTGCACCGCACCAGCTCCAGTGCCGGCTCTGACTCTGAATCCTCCTTACTCCTTCCTCCTCTATGTAATCTCCAAAAATTTTTCATCATCCTTCAGTCATTTCCTTATTTTAGGTGATAGCCACCCCCTTCCGGGGCGGGGGGGGGGAGGCATGGACACTAATATTCTTGTTATGCCATGCTAACAAATAGACTTACAGAATTTGAATTTGAATGTAAAAGATATAAAACGTTTATTAGATCATATTGATCCCAAGTAAAGCTGCAGGCCTGATGGTATATATATTTATGGTAGAATTCTGAAAGAGGGTAGTACCAGCAGTTGCAAAGCACTGTATTTGATTCTTAAGCGATCTATAACATTTGGTGAGGTACCAGATGACTAGAAAATGGCATATGTTGTTGTGCCTATTATAAGAAAGGTAGTAAGGAAAGATTTGGGAAATTATGGCCCGTTAGCTTAACATCTCTGGTTGTAAAGCGTTCTGGAAAAGTTAATGAAAGGTTCATATAGAGAAATATTTAGGAGATAACAAGGTATTGTATGATTCCCAGCACGGTTTCAGAAAGGGTAGGTCATGTTAGAGCCAAACCTTTTAGAATTTATGGATAACATTAATGACTGCATCGACCGAGGAGATCCAGTTGATTTTGTATATTTAGACTTTAGTTAAGCTTTTGTTAAGGTTCCCCACATAAGAGCTGAGGAAAAGTTTATTGCACATGTGGTATAGGTGGAGTGGTACATGGATGGATTAAAGAGTGGTTGCGAAATAGAAAACAGTGTGTACAACTAAATGGGAATAAATCATCATGGGAAATAGTGAAGAGTGGTGTCCCACAGGTTCAGTGCTGGGGCCACTTTTGTTCCTCTAGGATATAAATGATTTAGGGACCAGGGGACTTAAATGCAAGGTTTCCTAAGTTTGCCAGATGATTACTAAAAGTGGTCCACATCAGTTAGCGAATTATGATGAAGGATGCCATAAAGATTCAAAAATGATCTTTGATAAACTTCTTGGTGGGCAGATAAGTGGCAAATGGATTTTAATAGTAAAAGTGTAAGGTTCTGCACCTAGGTTACTCAAATAGAAGTTTTAACTACGATATGAATTGGGGATTGGCTTTGAGTCTGCTGGACCAAGAAAAAGATTAGGTGTGATTATTAAGCAGTACTTTGAAAGTAGCTAATCAGTGTTTTGGAAGCTAGAAATAAAGCTAATAAGATGCTGGGCATAATAAATTCGCAATGTTGTTTACAAGAGCAAGGAAGTAATAATAAACTGTATAATGCTATGTTAGGCCAGTATTAGAGTATTGTGCACAAGTTTGGCCCCTTATTGGTTAAAGAAAGACTTAGATATGCTAGAGAGAGTGCAAAGACAATATAGAGCAACAAGGATGATTACTGGTTTGAGGGTAAGAGCTATTGAGGAGAGGCTGAAGGAGTTAGGAAATGTTTTCTGTAGAAAGGCGAGTTTTCTCAGAGGGACATGATACAAGTCTAACAAAATATTTACATCTATTGATAATACACAGACCAATAAATTTTTCATAGTAGAACCATGGAACAGGTGACCAGGGCATAATAAGAAAATTAGAAGAAAGCTGCTATTTTGATATAAGAAAGCATGCATTCAGTAAATAGGTGTTTTAAATTTTCCGAATATCTTGTTCATGCCAGAGGCTGGTTGGGTTGCGAGTCTGACTCGATTGCTACAGTTAGAAAGGGTCTGATTCGTCTTATGGACTTGCTCGAAGGGATCATATAATATATTGACGAAGCCAAATTGGCGGGTTTTTAGTTGTGATATAATTATATGTTAGATGGCATGTTTGACCATTAACTTAGTATAAATGCATGTGGAATGGGTTTGCGGTATCAAGGCAGCCCCTTATTTATATATCATTAGTTTTGACTAAGCCAATTGGTGGATTTGTAGATTAAACCAAAATTGACCAGCCCTAGGGTATTGTGGATGCTGCATTGAGCATGCTTTGGGTTAGTGGGTGACTGGGACAGTCTCGATAGGCCCATGTGGCATTTTTTACTGTCTTCTATATTCCTTAATTCCTAATGTAACACGTAACCTGTTGGGCTGCCAAATTTTTGAGTGGTATGATAACCCTAACTCAGGTAGAATATATTTAAGCAGACAGGACTCCTCCAAACTGTACCTATACTACTACATGAAATGACCATAGAAGGATGAAATTTGGAGATTGCCTAGAGGAGGAAGGAGTAAGGAGGAGTCAGAGCCAGATTCGGAGTCAGAGTCCAGGGGACCCCCCTGGAGGGGGGGTCCCGCCTGAAAAAAGAAGAAATGCACTGAATGCACAAAAGAAGTGGAAAAAGGAGTCAGAGTTGGCACTGCACCGCACCATACCTAGTAACGCGTTGAGTTTGCGACATGGTATCTTTCTCAAACTTGGCACCCCATCTGGTGGTGATGTAACTACATGACCATGCACCCCCAGGAGGGGAGTGCTGGCCCCAAAACCCAGGAAATGGTTGTAGGACGAAATTTGGTATACCCCCTTCTTATAATGTATCCTCAATACAGAAGAGGTAAAGTGACACTACGCCCATTTTTGTAGCAATTTAACTATTTTTTTTTATCCCATTTTACAATTTCAAGTGGGGTAAAAAAAAATCACAATCACAAAATACTTAGTAACCGGGGGTTCATATTTTATTGATAAAGTAAACTGCACTGCTCACATTATTGATAGGTATTGATAAAAATACCTCTTTTAAACATTTCACCATGCTGGGAATCGAACCTGGACCCTAGCAGATAAACGCGTATGTGTTTGACCACTACGCCACGATGAGCTAAAAGAAGAACACGACAATACTTCCTATGGTGAATATATGCACCCACCAAGATAGGACATGTCGCGCTCTTGCTTCTCACACTCGGGCATAGGTCCAAACATGGTACCGCACAAGGTGAAAAATACTTAGTAACCGGGGGTTTATATTTTATTGATAAAGTAAACTGCACTGCTCGCAGTATTGATAAAAATACCCCTTTTTTTTAGCTCATCATGGCATAGTGGTCAAACACATACACGTTTATCTGCTAGGGTCCAGGTTCGATTCCCAGCAGGGTGAAATGCTTAAAGGGGGTATTTTTATCAATACCTATCAACACTGCGATCAGTCAGAATAATAATTTATTAAAAATAGAAATATTTATCACACTGCTACTAATTCATTTTTTTACCTTGTGTGGTACCCTGTTTGGCCCTATACCAGAGTGTGAGCTGGAAGAACGTGGCATGTCCTATCTTGATGGGTGCATATATTCACCATAGGAAGTATTGTTGTGTTCTTCTTTTAGCTCATTGTGGCGTAGTGGTTCAAACACATAGGGATTTATCTGCTGGGTTTCCAGGTTTTGACTCCCAGGGGTGAAATGCTTTTAAAAAGGCGGTATTTTTATCAATAGCCTATGCAATACTGCGAGCAGCGCCAGTCAGTTTACCTTATTCAATAAATAGTGAACCCCCTGTTACTAAGTATTTTTCACCTGTGTGGTACCCTGTTTGCCCATAGATATATATTATATTATAATATATAGATATATATATATTATATATAAATATATATATATATATATTATACTATAATTATATATATATATATATATATATATATTATATAATATATATTATATATATATATATATCTATAATATGAAGAACAAAATTTAGCGTTGTATTGTCAATTAAAGTACATAGCCACTACCAATACGAAGCTATGCTTAACCGCCACTAATGTAATTCTTAACGCTTTTCTAAAAAAATAAACTAACAACACATTTTAT
>JABUQX010067160.1:47500-52500 GCA_015478945.1 Trachelipus rathkii | reverse complement strand
CATCTGTTTCACCTTCCTTCATATCTGATAACACTCAGATTCGCTTGCGCCTATTAGTATTATCAATGTTTCTGTAAAAAACCCTCACCCTAAAATTGTGCAAAGGATCAATGAAGTCAACATCTTTATAAAGCTCATCAAGCTTTTGCGTTTAGTAGGCAATGAAGTCTCACTTTGCCAGCTTCTTGCAATTTCCTGGGCCTCTTCCACTAGCTTGTAAAACTCTCCCCGCAACTGGTTTAGTTTGGTGACACACCTTTTTAAAATGATATGTCTGATGGGATATGTCTGATTTTTGGAGTGTTTTAGAAGTGATGTTAATACTTTCCAAAATTTTACTTTGAAACACAAGCATTAAAATGAAGTGAAAAGTAGACATTTGTCTTCTTAATGCTGTCGCCTTAACTACTTCAGAGCTCTTTGTTGAAGTTAGGATGATTTTTGATAACAATTCAAAATATAAATGAAATTAACTTTAACTACCAACAAGCAATCGAACCTCGAAGACCATCTAGTTGGGCACAGTCTTTTAACAGTTTTTGTTGACCATGCAGGTTTCTGAAGAAATTTCTTTCAGTGATTGCCATCTTGGAAGACTCTGACTGAAATACCCATATATCTCATTAATCAAATCATAAAAAACAATCATTTCTGTAATCTCCTTTACAGAATCATTCAAGACTAAGTTAAGGTTGTGATTTGTACAAAGCACATACTCTGCATTAGGCGACTTTCGCTTGATTTTGGTCTGCTGTCCAATGTACTTCCCACTCATAACAGTAGCCCCATCATATTAATTGAAAAATTATTGCTTTCCAAAAACTTACACACTACACTTTCTAAGCCTTCGGCCTTTTGATTTTTTATGGGGATAAACCCCAGGAATGACTCATTAATTTGAAGCTTCTTTTCATCGTAATTGATGCAGACATATCTTATTACTACTGACAGTTGGTCAGTTTTAGAAATATCTTGGGTCGTATCTAAATAAGAGAAAAAAAAGGGCGCATCTTGAGTTTCACTTATTATGTCACGGAGCACATGTTGTGAAGCCAAACTAACGAGTTCATTCTGAATAGGAGCACTCATATATTTTGTTCTGCTTTTCTCATTCTCCAGGTGACTTTTAGAAAAGGAACTTTGGTGCAAAAATATTGAGAAAGTTTCCAGATTTACTATCAATATATCGGGGTGGAAAAAAATATCTATATATTATGATATATATATATATATATATATATAATATATATATATAATATAATAAATATAAATATATAGATAAAAAAAAATATTATATATATATATATATATATATATATATATATATATATATATATATATATATATATATATATTATACTTACAGAAAGAGAGTGATGTGGGTGAGAGAGGAATGAGAAGAGAGGAGAGAGAGAGAAGAGAGAGAGAGCTTTAATTATGGAGTTTTCATAGAAAAAGTGCTCATCCCTCTTACCCGCCGTGCGCCCTCTCGGCTCCTGCGCCCCCCCCCCGCACCGCGGGGCCTGCGGGGGCGTTATTTACGCCACTGGCTATCGATAATCTGAAACAAATTTTGACAGTTTGAAATAAGCCTATTTGTTGTGATTTTTCGTAGGTTGTATTTTATAATTTTATTGAAAATTTTAGCTTAAAATGTACGAAAAATAAGGCTTGTGAAACAACTTTTGCCAATGCTGGATAGGTGCGACTGAAGCATTGTTGACTTTAAGAGTAGTATGTGGAATAGAAAATCGTGTGTACAGCTAAATCATGCGAAATAATGAGAGTGGTTCCCACAGGGTTCAGTGCTGGGACCACTATTGTTCCTCGTATATTCAAATGATTTAAGGCGTTTTAGATTTGGCAAGTTTTTCTTCCAAATCGAAGGACGTTCTTGAGTCATTTTTCGATGAAAAAATCAAATAAACATCTTCAGTTTGAGGTTTTTTACATTTCTACAGGACAGACCTAAGCCTAATTAAAGGGTATTAATTAGGATTTTTAGTGTTTATGTTTTAATAAGATATAATATTAATTACAGATCTATATATAATAGATATATATATATATATATATATATATTTATAATATATATTATATTTAATAGATATTTTTTTATATATATATATATATATATATATATATATATATATATATATATATATATATATATATATATATATATATATATATATATATATATATATTTAAAAAAAAAAAACATGTTTGAAACATGATCACTTCGAGTGACGTCACAACAAAGATAATTATAACAGAAATAAAATTTCTCAATTTTGTAATTTTTTTATAATTATATTTCACCAGTTCTTTGGGAAATAACATAATTAATATATTTCGAAGATAAAATAGTGGTTCGAAAACTTGAAAACATTAAAAAAACATTTTTTTACGATTTCATGTGACGTCACAAACTCAAGAATAAAAACTTAAGAACGTAAGATCGAAAAATAGCAACCTTGCGGATGGAAGAAAAATTCCCGATTTCGCTAGGAAATTTTCTTCAGTTTGAAAGAATATTGACAAATCAAATGGGAAAGTGAAGAACTTCTTCCGTTTAGAAGAATTCTTGCCAAATCAAAAACGCCTTTAGACTAGAGACTTAAATGCAAGGTTTCTAAGTTTGCTGATGATACCAAAGTTGCCACCTCAGTTAGGAATAGTGAAGGATGTATAAAGATTCAAAATGATCTTGATAAACTTCTTGGGTGGGCAGATAAGGGGCAAATGAATTTTAATAGTAGAAAGTGTAAGGTTCTTCACCAAGGTTACTCAAATAAAAGTTTTAACTATGAAATAAATGGGGGTTGGCTCGAGTCTGTGGACCAAGAAAAAGATTTAGGTGTGATTATAAGCAGCAATTTGAAAGTAGCTAATCAGTGTTTGGAAGCAAGGAATAAAGCTAATAAGATGTTGGGCATAATAAATCTCAATGTTGTTTACAAGAGCAAGGAAGTTATAAGTAAACTGTATAATAGCTATGTTAGGCCAGAATTAGAGTACTGCTTTGCACAAGTTGGCCCCTTGTTGTTAAAGAAAAGACTTAGATTATGCCTTAGAGAGAGTGCAAAGTAGAGCAACAAAGATGATTTCTGCGGTTGAGCGGTAAGAGCTATGAGGAAAGGCTGAAGGAGTTAGAATGTTTTCTGTAGAAAGGCGATTTCTCATAGGGGACATGATCCAAGTCTACAAAATATTTACATCTATTGATAATACAGAAACCAATAAATTCTTCATAGTTAGAACATTAGAAATATAGAGACAGTAACAAGCCACATGGGCCTATCGAGACTGTCCCAGTCAACCCACTAACCAAACATGCTCATGCAAATTCACAAAGTACTCTAGGCGCTGTAAAATTGCGTAACTAAAAATCCACAAATTTGGCTTAGTAAAAAAAAAAATGATATATGATACCCACACCATCCACTACCTTAATAACTAAGTTATGGTCAAACATGCAGTCTACATCTTACTACATCTTACTACAGTAACTATGAACCAGTCAATTTGGCTTAGTCAAAATATACTATATGATATCCAAACCATCCATATATCTATTCAGTCCCTTTTAAAATGTTCCAATCGAGTTGCACTCAACAACCTCCTGTTGGCAAACCATTCCAAAATTTAACAACCCTTTTACTGAATGCATGCTTTCTTATATCAAGATGGCATGCTTTCTCTTAATTTTCTTACAGGTGACCAGGGGGAATAATAAGAAAATTAAGAAGAAAGCATGCCATCTGATATAGAAAAGCTTTCATTCAGTAATAGGGTTGTTAAATTTTGGTAGTGCTTTGCCACAGGAGTTGTTGGAATTAGAAGTTGAATTGGCAACATTAAGAAAGGGCTGGATAGGTATATGTATGTCTTGGGTTTCCATATAGTATATTTTGACTAAGCCAAATTGGCAGGGTTTTTAGTTACTGTAGTTATTAAGATTAATTGCATGTTATTATAGTTATTATATCGCAGTGTGGCTAGCATTGTATATACTTTAGATATAGTTTTTAGTTTTAGTTGTAGACTTTGGTATAAGATGTTATGGACAAGCCCTGGGTGCTTGTGGAGTTGCGATGAGCATCTTTAGAAACTTTGTGTATTTGTATATAGTTTATTTGACAAGCACATTAGAGTGCTTTGTGGACTTTGCATTGAGCATGTTGTTTGGTGATTGGTTTTTGTTGCTTGACTGGGACAGTCTCGATAGGCCCATGTGCTTCTTACTTAGTCTTTTTATTTCTAATGTTCTAATATTCAATGCTTTGGTAACTTGGAGTCAGTTTAAGTTTTTCTGCTTGTTGAATTGTAGTAAACAATGAAGGTTAGGGCCCTAACTACGCAGACCTTTCTTCAAGTACAATTTACCACTTAAGCACAAGATGATGTAATTTTTAAAGTTTCCAAAAAAAAAAATGATCAAAAATGGACGAACAACTTTTTCACATGACTTCCAGTCGCAGACTCACCATTTTGGATGGTTTATTCTGTCACCGACTTTAAACTTTTTTAATTTTTTGTCATGATTAGGGACTTTGGTCAACTAAAACAAGACTCCCTTTTTAATCAAAGCATCATTTTTTGAAAAGTTAGAAAAGTAAAGTTTTAACTTATTCAAATTTGTAAATTTAATTATTTTATTTTATTTGGCAAAAATAAAGTTTGATTTAGTTTTTGGTACAATTAAGAAAATTTAAACATTTAGGAACAATATGAAAATTTTCCAACAAAAATACTAGCAACTCCAGAAGCTTCAACATGCTCATGCATATCACTTGATTCAAATTCAACATCCATAAATTCAATAGCAATTTTGTTAAAAAATCATTGCCCTTAAAATCATCAACTGAAGATTCAGAATCAGGCACATCATCACTATTACATGTAGAATTAATAGAAACACTGGAATCAAGCTTGGTTTCAGTAGCCTCATGGCTTGTAGGTATGGTATTAACATTGGCATTTAGGCCTGTAAAAAG
>JABUQX010067160.1:40000-42500 GCA_015478945.1 Trachelipus rathkii | reverse complement strand
TAATGGGAGATTTCAGTTTTCCTGGCATCTAATGTTATTCAATGTCTAGTAGGGATGATAGAAATTCTGTATTTATGAATTTTATACTAGAAAACATTTTGAGCAAGATGATTCAAGAACCTACAAGACGTGCAGCATTGTTAGATTTGATGTTAAAAAACGAAGAAAGCATTGTAGAATAAGTCAGAGTACAAGATAATTTAGGTACTAGTGACCATAATTTAATTATATTTAATTTGAATGTGAAATCTGGGCCCAAATTTCAGGTTAATAAGGAGAAAATTTTAGACTTCAGAAACGGTGATTTCATTAAATTTCGAGACATGCTTAACATAATTGACTGGGATAAGGAGTTTAAAGATCAAAACTGTTTCATCATAAGCGAGTTGTTCACGAAAATTTTGACCAGTATTCAGTCAGTATGTTTTAAAGGTAAACCCATTAGAGTAGCGGAGAGAAAACCTAGTTGGTGGAATAGAGATATAAGAGAGAAAATAAATGAAAATCGTAGATGTTTTAAAATATTCAAGGGTAGTAGTAGAGAGGAAGATTTAGAAAATTATTAAAAAATTAGAAATGAACTTAACCAGTCAATAAGAAGGGCAAAAAGAGTAGCAGAAATTAATTTATCAAGAGATAGTAATAAGGACTCGAAGAAGTTTTTTAGCTTTTATAAATTTAGAAGTAAGAATAGGACAATTGGGCCAACCAAAATTGATGAATAGGGAATAGGCTAATATTTTCAATGCTTATTTTGCATCAGTATTTACTGAGGAAAGATTGGAAAGCAGTTTAGAGACTAATATATCTGGTACTATTTGCATCACATGAAAATACTGAGACCAATAGATTTTTTTATAGTATACCATGGAAGGAAGACCAGGGGACACAATAAGAAAATTAGGAAGAAAGCATGCCGTCTCGATGTAATGAAACATTCATTTAGTAATAGGGTTGTTAATTTTTGGAATAGCTTGCCGCAGGAAATTGTTATTGTGACTCACTTGCAACATTTTAAAGAGGATTAGATTCATACATGGATGGCATTGATATATTTAGTATCTTGACAAAACCAAATTGGCAGATTTTTGTTTAGTTCTAGTTAATATAACAATTTGATGACTAAGCCTAATTGGATGACTCTAATTTTAGTTAAATATGGTGACTAAGCCAAATTGGCTGATCTTATAGGGAGTACGTAAATGTATATCGACAAGTATTATGGCGCAAATGTGAGTTTTTTTATTACATGTGGACGTAATTAATTTTATATTAATTAATTATAGATAAATTTTTAGATTTAGTATTTTGGTGTATGTAGTTTGACAGGGACAGTCTCGATAGGCCCATATGGCTTCTTACTGTTCCTATTTTCCTATGTTCCTATGTTACCTATAAATACATATATAGTCCTATATTACATAAAATTTACCTTTTATAAGCTAATCCTATTCTTTAAAGGAATTCTTATTCTAGTTTAGGTCCAGGGTGCAGTTAGGCCCTTACTTTGACTCTTGACTAGTTTTATATTGTTTATAATTTATTTGACTAATTAAAATTGATGGCCAAATTGCATTCTTTAATATTTTAATTTATTAATTTGATTTAGGGACTGACAGCCATAATGACCTAAAACCTAACTTTGCTAGAATTGGTGAATATCTTGTCCCTGGGAATTGAAAGGTGATTTTTTTTGTAAGGTCTTGCATATTTAAAACTAATGAAATAGTGCCTTTCACTTTGAAGGCCAAATTCAAATATTTATTTTCTGGAAATCCTCGCTTCGTACATAACTTAATTTAAGTTCTGGTGAGTCCCTTTATTTTACTTTATTATTGTAGGCTAGCCTTGCTTATTTTTAGGAATTGAGTAGATAGGACATCCTTATTTGGAGATATCACTTATAAAGTGGTAAGATAAATAATATTGTCGAATTTAAAAGAATAAAAAATCTATAATGTTCATACAATTACAAATAATTTGAAAAATAAAGTTGTTGCCCAAAAAAGCAACAAAAAAATAAAACTCACTAATTCTTTGAAATGTTTCATTTAACTAAACTTTGGTTAATATATATATATATATATATAATAATATTATATATATTAATATAAATATATATATTATATATATATAATATATATATTAATTATATATATACTATATATATATATTATATAGGCCTCGTCATTGCTGATTAACTATTGCTGTTATGAATGTGCATCCACAAGGTTGACGAAATATGAAATCCTTTGGGTAAAGAAATTTAAAAACAAAACCCTAATATCCAATGATCAATACAGGTTATGTCCCCCAAGGATAACACTATCTTCATATCCAGTGGATATTAATATGGATATAACGATGTGCGTTATCCAAACAGTTAGGGAAAGGACACTTAATTAACAATCCATCGGGTAATGAAATAGGGGAATCCTTGGGTAAACAAATTAAACCCAAATCACATATATCCAATGGAGGAAACAATTTTACAACACAT
>JABUQX010067160.1:25000-27500 GCA_015478945.1 Trachelipus rathkii | reverse complement strand
GCGATTATTTAAAAAAAATTGCAAGATATTTGAACTAAAATTTTGTCTTAAGGCGTAGAAAGAAATAGAAAAGCAGTTCTTTGGCCTTACAAAAGGTGCTCACTTACTTCGGTGAGTTGTCTTTTATAAGCTCAGATAAAAAATAATTTGCAAAATTGTTTATACCATTTGAAAGAAATTTTGGGTTTTCCGCTAGGATTATATATTTAGTTCCGACTATACGTTCAAAATTATCCAGAGCCATAATATAATATATATATATATTATTATATATATATATATATATATTAAATAATATATATATAATATATATATATATATATATATATTATATATATATATAATATATATATATATATTATATATATTATATAATATATATATATATATATATATATATATATATCCTAAATAAACTTGTTTTAATTTTTTTTTGTCAATGATTTTTTTTTTCAGTAAATCTCGTTCAATGATTTTCTCCATTTATAAATTATCTTTTATTTGAGCCAGATATGTATTTTGGAGCATGATTCGCAAATGAGAACTTTTATTTTTTTACTGAACCCATTTTAAATTTTGTTGCACATTTGGAAATTTAGCGAGTTCTTCCTTACAGTTGATTCTTTTTCTTCAACTCCCCCCCCCCCCACCAGAATAGATAAATATTTTTTTCACCCCAAAAAAAAAGTCGGTCGGAAAGGAAATCAGAGAGAATGATAGACACCGAAAGAGGGAAGTTAGTTTGTAAATCTAAGCTTTGTTTGTGCTAGACTTTATCGGAAGTTTTCGATACGTCCAGCGCCAAAGCTAAAAAGATTCACGAAAATGCTGAAAAGCAGGAGGAAGATGGCCAAGAGTTTAGGGAAAGATCACCACCAAATTCAAACTCACGATCGGAAATTGACTTAAAAGTTTAAATATGTTTCCAAATCTTCCTCTTAATTAAGAATACCAAGGGTAAAACAATGCTGGGTTGGCAGTAAAAAATCCGCCCCACCCCCAAAAAATAAATAAATAACCACCCAAAAAGTTAATGAAACCCAATAAAACCCACCTAAACTACCCAATAAGACCCACCAGTTATATTTTGTTATATTTTTATAATTTCAAGGAAACAATTACATTAAAAATAGAATTTAATAAATATATATATATATATATATATATATATATATATATATATATATATATATATATATTATATTATATATAATATATATATATATAATAATTGTAATATATATTATATATATGATATATATATATATTATATTATCCTCCGGTAGGAAATGGCCAAAGACCTTCCAAATTCCACTTAAGTTGGAGAAATACGAGAGGAAATGTCATTTTAAAGGTCGACATGCCCCTATACACGATGTTTTAAATCATGCACGTAAAAGGAGGTTGGGAAAATAGATGATGGAAATTAAATAAAAGAGCGTGACGTATGTCGAAAGAAAAGCCCCACACTTTCCCCTCATTCCCTTAAGTGCGAGGCCGTCGCAGCCAAAAACACACCATAGGGCTTCACAGTCGCAGCCCAAAATCTACCGTAGGGCTTTACAACAACTACCACGACGGACCACCACTGTGGTATCTCGTCAATGTGATATTCATCCCCTGGGTCAGGCCCACAACCATATCCCCTCACAAAACCCCCAGCACACTCACCACTATACATCCGCTGAACCATTCTTTCTATATGGCCAAACCATTTAAAACATTCTCATTTATGCCTTTATTCACATCACACAACTTCCTAACACGTTCCTCATTTTATCAATTATTCTCACAGTTAAGACGTCCCCAAAATTATACATCTGAACAGATTTCAACCTCGATCTATATACCTCTTATTCTACACCGTAGTTTCACTACTATATATTACACCGGTAACAACATGCAATCATTCAGAACCCTAGCTCACTTAAGACTTACTCTTTTTGAATTTCACCAACGATTTAATTGCATCAACGACCTTCCTACCATTCATTACTTTCCTACTATACTCATCATCATCATCCGTTCCCTTTAAAACCAGCATATAGTCTAAATATTTAAACTCTAATACTTATTCCAATTGCTCACCATCCAACATTATTTCAAACCGGGGACTCTCCTTACCCACTGCCATCCTTACCCTTATATCTTTTTACTTCCAAACTTCTCCTTTTACATAATCTGCCAAACTGCTCTATCAATCCTCTCAAACTTTCTTCAGATTCGACAAATAAAACCAAATCATCAGCGTTTTATAAGCAGGGCACCCTCCACTCGCTTTCATTCTCCATTAGGCTAGCACCTTCCCATGCTAAGCCTACCTCTAATTCTTTCATCACCCTATCCATATGCATATTAAATTCCTGCCTCACTCCACTAATAATATTTAACCATTCACTATCAACTTAATTTATTCTTACACACGCTTCACTATCGAAATACATACTTTTGATTTCATTCAAAAGCCTACCGCCGACACCATAAATCACTAACACCTTGC
>JABUQX010067160.1:17500-20000 GCA_015478945.1 Trachelipus rathkii | reverse complement strand
TTATTATTTTTAATTTTATATAATTAAACGACCAGAATCAAGCTATCTAAATTTCGGTCCCCTAATATAATTTCGAGGGGGGGGGGAAAAAAGGGGGGGGGGGGGGGATTAAATCTGATCTCCTTATTTCTATTAATATACACCCTAATTTGCTTTGATTAATTATTTATTTTAACTTATTTATTAAAATTTAAAATTAAGAGATTCAAAACATCTTAAAGTATTATTATTTTTGATCGCTTAAATAATTTCCGGGGTCTTTGAACCCTCTGAACCCCCCTGTCTACGGCTTTATATATAGTATATATATATATATATATATATATATATACGTATATTATATATATATATATATATTATAATATATATATTGTTATAATATATATATATATATATATATATATATATATATATATATATATATATATATATATATATAAAGCGGGTTATGTGTGTACAATTTTTATATATTATTTTTTTATGCATATATAAAAAGTTAAATTTTGTCGACCAGTGTTATAATTAAAATCTCGACGCTAAAAATATAGCAACGTCACCAATTCTCAACAAATAGAAGACTTCGGTCCTAACACTTAGGGTTTCTTTATATTTAATCATATGATTCGATGTTACTAATTGCTGTGTAAATTCAGTTTTTTTTTAATTTTATTTTTCTATAGTTACTCTCTTTAAATGTCGCAAATTATTTAATAATAATTGATGTTGCCTTTTCATTTTTCCGATTTTTTTTATACAGTACATATAAACTAAAAAGGCCTACCTCCAAAGTGTATGTCAGAAAATTTGAAATGTAAACGTTCAACATTATATTGTAACTGTCGTGGCTCACAACGTTTAACATGCTGTTTTCATGACCTAGAGTCTTTTGGAAATCTCACAGACTAATATAGTTCACAAAAACCTGCGGCTCATAAGTATACGTACTATTGCCCTTAGGTCTTTGTGAAATATAACATATTTCACGAAAGATCAGCTACCTCAAAAGAAAAATACCTTTTATTTTAAAAAGTATTCCGCGGGGTCTTGAAAAGGTCGTTCGTTCTTTTCCCCAGCGGGGAGGGAAAACAATTGACTTTAGCTCATCGTGGTCCAGGTAAGGTAACACTCCTGGTTTACCAACTCAAGGGTAAGGGTTCAATGGTTTACGAAGGCAGAGTGCAAGCTCAGAAGCAAAGGTTTTGGTTCCCAAAACCTTTGCTTCTGAGCTTGCACACTTGCACTGGGTGGACACTCCGGTCAAAACCGTTACACCTTCTGGTGTTATGCTCAGAGAGGCATAAATAACACCTTTAGAAGAAAATACTAATGTCAGCCATAAATGACTGGAGAAGGGTAAGAATAGAAGGAGGGAATAGCTCGGACGAAATCGTTTAGGAGTGGAATAAGGAGCAAAAAAAGTTAAAGCGGAGGTTCAGCTTTAGCAGAAGGTAAGGCCACGCCCAGTACTGCCATCAGAAGATACAATAGACTCAAGGAAAGAGGGAATGAAGCTACGTAGCGAGTTGATATTTTTTGTCAAAATAACAAGAGCGCAAGGTAGAAGACCAGAGGATTATTGTATTATATATGAGAAAGTTTTCATATTCTATTAATTTAGAAGAAATTAGATTTAAAGCGAATTCAAGATATATATATATATATATATATATATATATATATATTATAATATATATATATATTAATATATAATTATATAATATATTATATATATATAATATATATATTAATATATATAGTATATATATATATATATATAGAAACCACCAGTTGGAAGTTTGATGGCGACGATAATTCTGAGAGAGCGTCAACTGCTGGTGGGCGAATGCACGATAAAAACCAGAGTTTAAACCGCTGTTTGTTCTGATTTATTTTGAAGTAACGAGAAATGAATGTATGCCTCCATGCAGGGAGAATTCACCTTGCGTTTGGACTTGCCGGTCCATTCATTTTTATTTTCCCACGGAATTACTGCTCTTCTTCTCTTTGGGAATCCTTCTGACAGTGTATATTCGCTAGTCCCACCAGTTTGCAGGGACTATATATATATATAATATATATATTTATATATATATATATATATATATTATATATATATATATATATAGTATTATATATATATTATATATATACTATATATATATATATTTAATATCTATATAATATTCTTCGCTGGGTAATGGCAGGAAGCCTACCAAATTCCATCGGGAGTTGGGAAAATTCCGGAAGTTAACATGCTAAGATACGCGGCTTTTGAAAAGTGTCAAAACTAAAAAGGAAGTTGAAAAACTAAAAAAAATCTTCCAGAGTTTTTACCAGTGGAGAACATAATGTAAGGAGATATATATTATATATATATATATCTATATATATATATATAATATATATTATAATATATATATAATATATAATATATATATATATAATATATATATATATAATATATATAATATATATATATATATATATATATATATATATA
>JABUQX010067159.1:15000-20000 GCA_015478945.1 Trachelipus rathkii | reverse complement strand
AATATATATATAATATATATATAATATATAAATAATATATATATATATATATATATATATATATATTATATTATATATATATAATATATATATTTATATATATGTGTATATATATATTATAATTATATATATATATATTAATATCCTGGTCCACATGAGGTCCACCGAGTATATATAAGAGTCACATGGCAAGGGCCCGGGTTCGATCCTTAGTCCGGATCCTAGGTAGGAAATACCCTAGAGTGTTCCCCTCCTATATGAGGTTATGCCCATGGGTGGTCAACTTTTAGAAAATAAATATATATATATATATTATATATATATATATAATATATATATATATATATATATATATATATATATAATATATATAATATATTATATATATATATGTATTATATAGTGCCTATGCGAGATGGCACTCATAGATATGTAAGTATACAATAACATACATATGTTATTACACCGGAACGTAGCCTTTAACTTAAAAAAAAGCCTAATTTTCATTGTTTACGTCAATTAACTTCGATAAGCAACTAAACATTTGAACTTCGAAAAAATATTTACTCCTTTTTTTAAAAAAAAAATAATAAAATAAATGTTATTAATTTATTATTATTATTATTATTATTATTATTTTATTATTATTATTATTATATTATTATTATTATTATTATTATTATTATTATTATTATTATTATTATTATTATTATTATTATTATTATTATTATTATTATTATTATTATTATTATTATTTTTTATTATTATAGTATATATTATTTATTAGTGTAGTTAGTAGTAGTAGTAGAGAAGTAGTAGTAGTAGTAGTAGTAGTAGTAGTAGTAGTAGTAGAATAACATTAGTAGCAGTGGCAGCAGTAGTAGTAGTATAGTATTTATTATTATGATATTATATTATTATTTTTATATTATTATTATTATTATATTAGTTATTTATTAGTATTATTATATTATTATTATTATTACTTATTATTATATTATTATTATTATATTATTATTATTATTATTATTATTATTATTATTATTATTATTATTATTATTATTATTATTATTATTATTATTATTATTAGTAGTAGTAGTAGTAGTAGTAGTAGTAGTAGTAGTAGTAGTAGTAGTAGTAGTAGTAGTAGTTGTAGTATTTGTTATTATTATTATATTTTATTATTATTTATTATATTATTATTATATTAGTTATTATTATTATTATTATTATATATTATTATTATTATTATTATTATTAATAATTATTATTATTAATGTAAAATTAATTATATAGTGCCTTCTCAATCGTATAATTCTCTTGTTTCTCACAATTACGAAGTTCGTAACTCGAGATGTGGAAAATCTTCAAATGAACGTGAAGAAACCTCGCGGTAATTGTTCAAATAATTCTTCATTATTTTGTTTGCAACACTCAAAAGACTTTAATTGAGTTGTAAAACTTGGAAATTCACTTTTTGTGTTTTGGTAAATGATAGCAATTTAAATTTTAGATATTTTCAATTACATTTAATAATAATAATAATAATAATAATAATAATAATAATAATAATAATAATAATAATAATATAATAATAATAATAATAATTAATAATATAATAATAATTTTTGAAATTTAATACAAAAGTATAAATGATAATTTTAATTTATATGAATAATAAAAATAATAAAAAAATAATAATAATAATTATAATAATAAAAATAATAATTTATTATTGATAATAATAATAACAATAATAATAATAATAATAATAATAAATTTTATCTTAGTTTAATTAAAGTAATAGAAGTCAAATTTCTAATAATTGATTTTTGTTAATTTATGTTTTATCTCTGTCTTCTTCTTCTTCTTGTTCTTTTCTTCTTCTTCTTCTTCTTCTTCTTCTTCTTCTTCTTCTTCTTCTTCTTCTTCTTCTTCTTTCTTCTTCTTCTTCTTCTTCTTCTTCTTCTTCTTCTTCTTCTTATTATTATTAATTATTATATTATATTATATTATTATTATTCATTTATTATTATATATTATTATTATTATTAAGTTTTTCTTAATATATAGAATTCTATTTTATTATTATAATTTATTATTATTATTATTATTATTATTATTATTATTATTATTATTATTATTATTATTATTATTATTATTATTATTATTATTATTATTATTATTATTATTATTATTTAGATGGTGATTTAATTTTATAATCTTTAAGATAATAATAATAATAATAATAATAATAATAATAATAATAATAATAATAATAATATAATAATTAATAATAATAATAATAATAATAATAATAATAATAATAATAACGTTACCGACGTAATTAAAAAACTTGCCGAATATATCCAGGGTTGGTCAAGCACCGCAATTTTCCGTACCACACTTCGCATCAGTTATTTTTTTTCGCACCGCACTGCACCGCTTCGCACCTCTATATTTTAAAAAACAACACCGCACCGCACCGCACCGCACCGCACCGCACCGCACCAGGACATTGAAAGTGTGTACGGCATCTCACCACGCCGCACCAAAACGAACGAACCGCACACCGCATCGGCGGAAAGGATGCGATGCGGTACAAATTTCAATGTACGTCCCTATGCGGTGCGGTGCATAATGCATGATATCTTGTTGTGGTCCGGTGCGGTGCAGTGCGGTATGGTGCTAATTTGGTGCGGTGCTAATGCACGATACGGTGTGTTGCGGTGCCGAAAATTCTGGTGCATTGCCAACCCTAATTACGATTGTATTTATTAAATTACACAGTCCAGATGTTCTTATTCTTTAAGCTTTAAAATGTTTTTCAAATAGTTTTATTATGATATAAAAAAAAACCTGTTTTTTTTTTTAAACTTTAAAAATGTTTTATATATATTTTTTTAATTAAAATAATAAAACATATATTTTATTGAGTCTTTATATTTAAAGGTTTTATATTAAATGATTATAATTATAATTATATGAAATTCCAATTATATTTATTAATAATTATTAATAATATCTTTCATGTTAAAACATTATGCCACTCGATAAATTATATAATTATAATTTATATATATATATATTACTATATATATATATATATTATATATAATATATATATATATATATTATATATATATATATATAATATATATATATATATAAGTATATATATATAATATACAAAGATTTTAATACATGATATCTCTAAAAAATTATATATATATAATATATATATATATATATATAATATATATATATATATATATATATATATATATATTATATATATATATTATATTTGAGTCAATGTACAGGACCACACAGGCTCACGAAAGAAGCGGCCACGACTGGGTTGAATATCAAACACCATGGGTGGGTTCTGGCATCTTTACCATATATATATTATATATATAATAATATATATAATATTATTATATATATATATATATATATATATATATATATTATATATATATTATATATATATATATATATATATATATTTAGCTGTTGCTTATAACATACATTTTTTATCTTTTAATTATTCTATTAACAAGAACGTATTTTTAAATGTTTAGAGTGCAAAATAAATTCTTATATGGATGTCTTTTTGGATTTCCGTGACAAGCAGAATGACTGAAGCTTGAGTGTTTCGCTCCTGAATGGAGCACGCAAGAAGTTCTGGGAGAAGCTTTTTGTAGATTTGAAAGAGAGCCAAGGCCACTGAGTAAATATATATGAAAAGGGCAATTAGCGTAGCAAACTATTCTTGAAAACGCAAATATAAAAATGAATCCACGTATCGCTTAAAATTTTTTTTCTTATCCTCACCATGAGGGAAGATCTAGGGACTCTTCTTGACCCTTGGGGCTTCAGGAACCTGTTAGGCTCTCTCTCTCTCTCTCTCTCTCTCTCTCTCTCTTCTCTCTCTCTCTCTCCTCTCTCTCTCTCTCTATATTATATATATATTAATATATATATATATAATTATATTATATATATATAATATATATATAATATATAATATATTATATATATATATTTGTGTGTATGTGTGTGTGTGGCTGTGTGTGTGTGTGTTGTGTACCTGTGTGACCTCTCTTCAATGTAGTTTACGGAAGGTGATAATTTGTTTACCTGCTTATATTAAAGAGATCTTCCTCTCGTACATAGGATAATCTCTTTTAATTATAGCAGATAATCAAATTAAGCACCTCAGGTACATGCACAACACACACACACACACACAACACTACATATATATATATATATATATATATATATATATATATTACAAATATAAATATTTAAACACTACATCAAAGTACTGATAACATTTGGTCACTATTTTTTAGTATTTTTTTTTTTTTTTTTTTTTTACACTGTCTTAATTGTACATTCACTTAAAAACTTTATTTCACTGTTTAATTAGTTATTTTGTAGTAAAACGCAAATTACGCAGATGAGCACAGACGCAGGCTTTAAAGTGAGGGAGATTAAATTGAGTAGGAAACACTGAAGATGGAAGAGAATTCCACAGAACAGTTGTGGCAGGAAAGAAGGAAGCACCGCAGCGAACAGTCTGGAGTGGTTACCAATAACAACACAAAACTCATGTGCCGACACAGCACCCCTTGTGCTTCGTGGACGCGTAAAGGTGGCTGGTACGCGAGTAGGAAGTTCCCTCGAGCATCTTGCCGCACGGTACCGATAGAAAAGAGAATAAGCACCGGACATCGCGCCGCCAAGATTTAGAGGGGTCAAGTGAACTATGGGAAAGTACAGGGCAGTTTATAAGCCTTTTGGCCTTTGACTCGACCCTATTCAAAAGCCCGGGTGAAACCAGAGCCCCCACAGATATTGAGAGCAGTACTCACATACAAGGGCGGCATATGAGACCTTGTATAAGCTTGGAGCAACTGAGAAAGGAAAAAAGGGTGCTCGCAGTCAAACAGAACTCCCAGTTTCTTTGAGGGCGCCCTTAGAAACCG
>JABUQX010067159.1:0-2500 GCA_015478945.1 Trachelipus rathkii | reverse complement strand
CTCTCCCTCTCGATATATATATATAGTTATATATATATATATATAATATATATTATATAGATATAATATATATATATAATATATATATTATATACGTATATCTATATATATATATATATATATATATGTTTTGGTTATCCATTAGGCATCCAAAAAACATAATTTATGCATCTAAAAAGCGGATATGTTTTTTTTCTGTTATCTAAAATTTTTACCATTAGCATTTTCCCAAGTTTCCCACCTTTATTTATTATTCTCTGATAATACTATCATTTGAATAGAGGGATTACAGGTGGGATTCTTTGGCCAATTATATGTACAATGTCTGTGTCATAGGAATATCATGGATAAATTCAGATATATATATACACAGGTAGAAACGTCAATAAACGCAGAAATATATATGCAAAAGGGGAGATGCGAATGATTGATGAAAGACCAATCAATCACGCATTTCTACTTTCGATCAGGAAGAGAAAAGTCAACAGCAGACCCCTGAAGGGGGTCGAGAAAGCCCCCTACGCCCGCCGAGCCATGCAACTCTCTCAGCGTCCTGATATAGTGCATCAGTGTACCTTTAGATAGAAGGAAGCCAGAGATAGCATGCAATAGATGTAAATCTTAGTTATGAAAGAAGAGGAAGGAAGGGGGTTAGTATTGTAGATGTTTGTAACACTGAAAAGAATTGTTAGTTCCTAAGACAGACTACAATGTTTTTTATTGAAAGAGTAGTGTTGGTGAATCTACTGTATTAGGTATGGTCAACACGACTCCCGGTTGCAATAGCAGAGACTGAGTCGCGTTCTCACATATACCACATACACTCTCACTTCTAAAATTAATATAAGCTAAACGCTCGTGAGAGCACGATACATAAGAGTACACGTTCTGGGATGAATATGCACATAATATGAGAACCGTCGGATGCAACGGATGGAAATAGCAGTTTTACAGAGGTATCACCTCGACATCTTAAAGGTAAAACGAAAAGGATTTTCACACTTACCAACGGCGTTAGATACAAAATTATCAAACCTGTTTTTTCCTCTCTCCTCTTCTATAAGCGAGAAGGGTGAGAGCGTCGCGATACCTGCGACGGACAAACGAGCAACGAGAACTAAATTACACTAGCATGCATGACTATCAGGTGAGACACCAATATTAGGCAACCTATGTACAAGTAACGCATTAAAGTGAAAATTTCACTGAAAGCGGAGAGGTATAACCCGTAGACTATATTTCATTTCGGAAGTGGAAACAAAATCGGGTTTTGCCTTAATATTAAAATGAGGTATATACAATTCAACAAACATAGCGCATTCTGTTCGCGAAATCAGATTTCAAATATTTACAAAACACAGATCTATCATCGTTGAAAAACAATTTCGATTTCATCCCAGTTTAAACAAATGCACGAATGAATATTGCTACAATTTAAGATTAAGGATTCTAATATTAAAGTAGTTGATATACATCGAAATACACAATAGTATTTAAATCACTTATTTACAGCACAAATTCGAAGTTTATGATTTAAAATAGTGTTTAGCGATCACATCTTATTCGAAGTGAATTGATGAACAAAGTTCAGCACTAAAGAACAAAGAATAACACCTTCCTCGCAAAGGAAATCTGAAGAACTGCCTGTTAAAACCCAGTCACAATTCTACCCCGTGGCAAAACCCCTCCTTAAAGGCGGGTCTCAATAGCCCCTGGGTATCGTAACTGGATGATGTCCCTTCCGTGTGGGCGGGTCTTATCAGTGAGTACCCACTGAGCATCTATGAGAAAAAAACGCCCTCCTTCTGGCAGTTAAGAATCCCGAAAAAATCCGTTGGCTGCTCGTGGTTTTATAAATTCGATACTTTGTTTAACCGCGACATCCTCTTGTTTCAAGAAAGTTTAAGAGACTTTTCTCGTCTACTTGACGGTGTAATTTGTTTTGGTTTTGACCACAATCTTACATTTCTTTAACGGTCTCTCCGTTTTGTAAGCTAAAATCCGTTATTGTTCCAAACAGCTATTGTAATTGTCGGAATAAGGAAATTGTGGTCATTGTTTTAAGAGTATTGTAAATAATCGGAGGACCATTGTTATGGTTGTTCCGAAGAAGTCGGAACGATATTCGCCATTCCCATTCATCTTTTCACATGGTGGGTGGAAATTTTCAATTTCCACCGACATTAAACTCCCCCCTCCCGGGACCCCCCCCCCCCCCCCCCTCTGTGCTCCGCCCCGGGTAAGGAAGTTCAAGCCAGGGGGGGGCCAAGGAAGAGAGAGAGGAAGGAGAAGAAGAAAACAAACAGGGGGACACGGAGGGAACAGGAGGTTGCAGAGGGCTACTATTCCTCGGAAAGAATAGCTCGTATCCTCTGCTTAGCCAACTCGTGTGCTCGTCGTAGGGGCCTTTCCGGAGGAGAGGCCGATGCCTGGGGAGCTTCGGTTGGCGGGAGCGGATCTGAGGGATCTAGCAGGTTGGAGTGTATCTCCAGAGGGTACA
>JABUQX010067158.1:27500-37500 GCA_015478945.1 Trachelipus rathkii | reverse complement strand
ACTTAAAGATTTCCCTTTCTCAATAAGCTCTTCTCCTAAATCAATTAGTTATGTTGAAAATGGATTTTTTTTTTTTTTCTTTTTTATTTTATCTCCAAAACACGATAGGTAGAAGAAAACCTAAAAAACATAGATGGGAATTCAGCGTATAATATTTTTAGGGGGCTCGAGCCGAACGCGTGGGACAGAGGGGGGAACGGTTTTCCATTTCATACCCGTACGTGGGGAGGGTCGGAAGGGAACCCCCGCGACAACCCAAATACCAAAGAGCGGGGGTTCCGCGAGACCCTCCCCGGAGAGGGGAAAATAGACAGTCCAACCCCGTCGTCCCCCAGGACGGCCGAGAACCCGACTCTTTGCATTCTTTGGTGCGGTTTAACCCTGTATTCTTAGTTAAAAAAAATAAAATTTTTTTTCAAACAATATTTCATTGCGCGATTCTAAATATGTAATTAGTTTTCTTGTACCTATCTAGTTTTGGAGATATAAAAAAAATAAAAAAAAAAGTAAAAAATTTTTTTTTTCATTCCAGTACAAATCCATACCGCTATTCCCATAATAGGTTATCGTTTCTTTATGTACTCTATCTTAGTTTTAAGAATATCCATGCATGGTACTTCTTGATGTTTCCACCATTAAATTAATAATTAAATAAATAATAATAATAAATAATAATAATTAATAATAAAATTAATAATAAATAATAATAATAATAATAATAATAATAAATTATAAATAATAATATAATAATAATAATAATAATAATATAATAATTAAATAAATATAAATTAGTTATCCTGAAAATATTTTTAACGAGCAGCAAATATTACTACGTCAACTAGAAATTTAATATGGTAAAAACATTGTTTAATCTTAAAATATTGATATAATAAGCTAGTATTATTAAGGAGTTTGAGGCTTTCCTTATTTATAATCTTTTATAAAAGGAACATTTATTTTATTTAAAATAATTTTTGCTTCACTATATTTTTAATTTTTTTTAAAAATAAATATTTTGGACAAATTTATTTATAACATCCTAGCAACATTTTAGTACGTTTTACGTTCAAGTACTTTTTATTGCCTGCTTATCTAAGAAATTGCCCTTTTTTTTCGTATAATTCATAAAAATATTACTAAAGTGTACGTAAAAAAATTCGCTTTTTTCTCGTGACCCATTAGAAAATCTGGCAACAGCTAAAATGTACCAAAAAATAGAGTACGCGAAAGTAAGCGTCTTTTACTTGAATTACTTTAAAAAAATACGAAATTTTTTTTTGATTTGTTTGTTTTAATACGGGGTTTTTAGGTTCTACATATTAATAGTAAACTTTTGTCCTAAATAAAGTTTATTTAAAAGTCTATAGTTTTCACTTCCCTATTGGTTACCTTCACCATGTACTGTAAGTGATGTAAATACTATATAAGGAAAGCAAAATTCAAATATTATATTGCTCTTAAAGTAAAAAAAATGACACATGGTTTTTATTTTTCTACTTTTAAAACAGCTTTTTAAAAACCATGGGTTTTATCAACCCTCACCTAACTTATATATATGGAATATATATATATATATATATATATAATATATATATATATAATAAATATATTATATATAAATATATATATATATAAAGATATATATATAATATATATAATATAATATAATAATAAGATATATATTATATATATATATATATATAAATATTATATATATATAATTATAAGATATTTCAATCCAATATTATAATTTTCTGGACAGTTGTGTGTGTTGTGTGTGGTTGTCTGTGTGTGTTGTGTGGTGTGTGGTGGGTGTGTGTGTGATGTAGTGTAGATGGTGTTGGGTGTTGTTATGACCTGTTACTTTTTCGCTGGAAAAAGTGGTGCCACCAATATAATATGAACTTCGGTACCGGCTAGCAAAATTATTTTTTATTATCAATATTTTTTAATATTTATTTGCTTACAAAAAAAAAAATTGTAAGAAAAAATGCCTAATATTTTTTGTATAAAAAGATTTAAGTACATTTATATTTCGAAAGTGCTTATAAGAGTACGATTCCAATTAAAAAGAATTTTAGAAATTTGATCTTTTTTAAACCACTGACAAACTTTCTACATCAAAACGTTGCCATTATCAGGAAAAATGAAAAGACAATACTTATAACTAATCAGAAAACACATTAACCATATAAATTTGAATTATAATAGAAGACAAAATATGAATAATATGAGTGAAGAGTATATACACACCTACAAAAAAACCTCACTGAGTAGTAAATTAAATACAAACCATAACAATAAAAAAAAATAAAAAAAAAAAAATAATAAAACGAATTAGAAATAAAAAAAAACTATATATTGATATATTCAGATAAATTAATTTATAAATATTATTAAGTAACATACATAGATATATATTATTATAATATAATATATTATATAATATATATATATTATATATATATATAATAATATATATATATAATTATATATAACATATATTAATATTATATTATATATTATAATATATATATATACATATATATATATAATATATATACTCCTCTGTCCAAAAAGTAAAGTTTATACAGAAAATCCCATGAAAGGGGAAATCCAATATGTGGCCTAACGCTACGCCCAAATTTTTTCACCCCCCTAAAAAAATTGGACATTAAAATTCGGAATTATCAGCCATTTTTGACCCGTATAAAAACACCAAACTGAGCTTTTTCGTTGCCCTAACTAAAACGTTGTTTTCGGTGTTTTTCTGTGTCTGTAATCATTCTTTAAATTTTCAAAATTTTTCAAAAAAACGATGTTTTTGACATTTTTCGTTATTCAACTTTAGATTTTATTTCGAAATGATTCAAACTTGAAATATGCATAGTTAGGTCCATTACCTACATAGTTAGAATGTTTTCGATTTTTTGAGTTTTGTTGCTCAGCGTTGTCCAATTTCCAAACCCACTTTTTTTTTTTTTTTTAAATTGAAAAATTGCGATAATTTTTTTCATGTTCGTGCGAAGTGGATGAAATTTTCAGGACATATATAGTCGGAAGAGTTGCACATGTTTTACTTAGATAATTCTTTGTATATGCATTAGTTTCGGATTTTCTGTAAGGAAACAAAATTTTCAAAAATTTTTTTGTTAAATTGTTAAAAAAAATTCTTTTTGCACTACAATACTCCAATTTAGTGTGGTAAAAAAAGTATTGGCATCTTGCCCGACTAATTCATACAAGCCCTGAAAAATTTGATGTTGATCAGACAAGTATAAAAAAAATATATATATCTCAATAACTTTCGCTTTTTCAAACATTTAAATTTTTGGAAAGTGAGAAATTGATATATATATATTTTTTCTACTCATCCGATCAACATCATATTTTCAGGGCTTGTATAGTCAGGCAAGATTAATACTTAGATAATTTTTTTTTTGTTGATACTCAAAAAGAAAATTGTTAAACAAAAAATTTCCAAAAATATTTTTTTTTGAAAATTTGTCCCAATAAACAAATCCAAAACTAATGCAATTTATACAAAGAGAAAATATTCTAAGTAACAACATCGTGCAATCTCTTCCGACTACAGATGCCTCTTGAAAAAATTGCATTCACTTTCGCTACGAACAGGAAAAAAATATCCGCCAATTTTTCATTTTAAAATAAAAAAAAAAGTTTGAAGTTTTGGAATTGGAAAAACGCGTTGAGACACAAACCTCAAAAAAATCGAAAAAAAACAATTGGGACTAATTATAGGTAATTGCCCATCCCCTATAAAATATTCCAAGTTCTGAACCATTTTCGAAAAAAAATTACTGGAGTGATACGAAAAAGTCAAAGAACATGGGTATTGAAAAATTGAAAAATTTTTCTGAAGAACGAATTGGATTACAGACAAAAGAAAAAACACGCCAGAAAAAGCAACGTTTCAGAGGGCCTTAAAAACGTATGTTTATAAGGGTCAAAAATGCGGCTTGAATAAGAAAAAATTCTGAAATCCTTGCTCCAATTTTTAGGGGGGGGCAGTTGAAAATTGGAGCTCAACCCGAGCAAAAATATCTGGACCCTGCTTCTGAACGACTGAGTAATGTAGCTCCTCCTTGACGCATACAAGTGGGTAGCTATACCTTAGGCTAACATATCCATACCAGT
This sequence comes from Trachelipus rathkii, assembly GCA_015478945.1. Classification (NCBI taxonomy): domain Eukaryota; kingdom Metazoa; phylum Arthropoda; class Malacostraca; order Isopoda; family Trachelipodidae; genus Trachelipus; species Trachelipus rathkii. The sequence continues at coordinate 33,342 of JABUQX010067158.1, read as the reverse complement.
TTTTTAACCCCAAAATTTGTAAAAGTTAGATCTTTTGCACTTAACATCTGGTTTATGTATGCAGTGTGTTTTTTTAAACCTCCCAAGGTTTTTTTGCCACTGACCACTTTTTATAATATGGCGGGTTTTCTATCCCTCGTTACGTTTTTTTTGAGATGGCAGGTAAATATTGAAACACAGGCGGACGCTTATCAAATTCTGTGTGAAACGATAAACCCAAGTCTGTCCCACGAGGACAATTTTTTTTTTTTAAACGCGAGCTTATCGGAGATGCCACTCTTATCGAGAAAAACTATGATTTTTTTTAAGTGGCACCAAAAGCTTTGTCAAAGAGGGCGAGAAAATGTTGAAGACGACCTTCCCTCGTTGTGGAAGACCAATATCGTCAACAAACGATGAAAAAATGTGGAAGTTTGTTAAAGCTTTGATGGAGGAGACAGCCCCAGTTTCAAGTGTTCAGAGTGATTGGAGAAAGAAAAACTTGTTTGGATAAAGAATGCATCAGTTCATTAGAATTTTAGCCGAACCATTTGCACATAGCGAAAAAATTTGTGGGCAAAAAAAACTAGTTGCCGAAATACTGGTTTGTGGAGTAGAAAGTGCGACAGGGTCAAAAATTTTGTTCAAAAGATTTTACAGGAAGACTCGGAAAGGAGCAAAAATTTTTTTGAGATTAATTAAAGTTTATAACAGGGTGAAATGAAACCATGGGTTTCTGAGTATGATCTGGGGAAACCAAGCGGGCAAAGTTGCAGAATGCGCGCGCAAAAAATTCTCCTCGTCAGAAAGAAAGCACATATGAACAAGTCCAAGGGTAAAAAAAACTGATATTGGTTTTTTTTTTTTTCGAAAGCCTTCTGGTATTTGTTGCACAAGAATTTGTACCTTCAGGAACAGATTAGTTAATTCACGTTTTTTTTAACAAAAATGTCTATGGAAACGACCGTCGAAAAACGCAGTTCAGGCGGAATCAGAACAGAACATTGGCAGACGATTACTACGGTGCTGCACCACGAGTAACGCGGACCAATCTCCACACTTCCGCGTCATGCCAATTATAGGAATTACTGGTTTTGAAGGAAAAACATTTCAAGTACATTCCACATCTTCCATACCAGCCCAAATCTAAGCCCCGTTTTGGGCGGGATAATTTCTTATACCTCTTCCCAAGTTTTGAAATGAAGTTGAAGGGTTCATCATTTTGGGACGATCAAATACAATAGAATCTCCTTATAATAAATCGGTCTCTCTGATCTGAGAGAGAACACATTCTCTACAGATGGGACTTGTGCCAGAACTACCAGCGTGCGTACTCCCTCTATCATCTATAGCCGAGATAGAAGAAACGTTGGGAACCGCTGGATTGTAACCTCCAAAGGGTTCTATACTTTCGAAGGAGATAACTTTGTAATTCAGGGTAATCCTAAATACATAATTAAATACGACATCAGTATACTTACTTTGGGACCATTAATATATATAATATATATATATATAAATTATATATATATTAATATAATATATATATATTATATTATATATATATATATATTACTATATATTATATATATTATATAATTATATATATATAGAAAGGTATACCCTCTCTGACGTGTTACGAATACATTTCAGATAGTATCGGCATACTTATACTCAACATAAATTTAAGAGATACTAATATAACGACACATCGTACATCTCTCGTCTGAGCCCTACCTAATGTGACCAATTATGCCATTATACCTACCTACTTCGCTATAAGTTCACCAAATAGCACCGCTCAGTGGTATGATCGGCTATGACTATCTAATCAGTAACAAAGTTGCTACGTGAAACGCCTTCATCTCAAAAACCGCCGCCTGCAACTGCACTACTCTCAGGTTCATTTCAAATTGATAGTCTATATAAATATATATAATATATATAACTATATAATATTAGATATATACTTATATTATACTATTATTATAGATATATATATATAAATATATATATATTTACACGAATATATATATTTTATATTATTAGTATATATATATAAACAATATATATATACATATATATATATATATATATATATATTAATTTATACGGTCTGCTATATAATAAAATATATATCTTATTTCCGTTGACGTCAGTATCTATCGAGGCCGAGCCTCATTGATCTGACAGTGACTTCGTAAGCAACCGCGTATGCCAGCAAATCCCTAACGTTAGTAAGTCTATGCTTGAGTATATAAACATCAAGGCAGCAATAGCTCACTATATATACGGAGTTATACTATATATAAATATATAACACCAATCTGAGCATCGTCTGTCCTCGAGACTCCTCACGGTAAATACTATATATACTCCGCCATTCTTCCATTCACATCGAGTGGCAAAAGTATCTAGTATAGTAACTAATAGCATAGCGGGTATAAACATTCGAGTGTGAGCTCATACTCTTAATAGAGCTGCTTGTACATACTACCATCTACTTTAATTCTACATATATATTAATATAATATATTCCTCGTACAAGCTTAATATAATATAAAATATAATATAATATATTATACCAGCATATATTATATAATCTTATATACTAGTTATATTAATATATATATATATATATATATATATATATATATATATATTACTATTATATTACTATATATAGGTTATATATAATATTATAATAATATCTAATATATATATATAATATATAATATATATATATATATATATTATAATATATAATTATATCTATATATATATATATATATAATATATATATATATATTAATATAATATAATATATACGAGTATATATTATATATATATATATATATATGTATATAGTTATATATATATATATCTATATATATATACATATATTATAAATATACGTTACGTATATATAATATCATGTACTAGATATATATATAATAATAGTGGTAATTGATAAAGTCCCCTCGCTCGCGAAGCGCTTCTTCGCTAGGTTATTAGCCTTCATTGTGATATCGTACTTTCTACTGTGTATCATCAGGCTAGGTCGATTAGTGCTCTGTGAGATATAATAATAGTATATATTGAATAAGTGCAGTCGTATGTTGGATACAAGTATACGTTACCACTATTGCAATACAGTACTCGTAGCCACTCGAATCTACGAGTGACAAACGAAATAATCGAGGTCCCATTCAACCACTGTCTGCTCCCATGCGTACAGCTTTACGGGTGGGCCAGTTATATACAAAGTGCTAATGTCGAGTGTAATATACTTACTAATCTACCTCTAAGCCACGTGACGCTTATGATCTACATAGAGTGACTGCTAACTTGATAACTTACTCTATCTCGTATTGTCTCCACTTTATAGCTTATATGTACTCACAGAGACCTAAATTATAGACCACTCGACAGTCTGAGCCGCAGCCTCCTTATAGCTATTTTTTTTTTTGAACGTCTATGCAATTATATTTTCATCGACTAGATTGTCTTGATGCCTAGATCACACTGTGAGCGACAGACACCTTATTAAACTTCTATCATATAGCCTTGTCTATTTGCTCAACTTATTTTTATATATATACTATATATATATATATATATATAATATTGTATATATATATTATATATATATATATATTATATAGATATATAGCTATATATATAATAATACGGTGAGTTCAGTATCTACCTATTAATGTTAACAAGCTATATTGTTTAGATATATTAACGACCATCAGCCTTACCCATCGGCTCGTAGCTGGGCGGGGTCCATACAGCATTAGCTGCTCCCGTGCCTACTCCCATGCAATCATATATATATATATATATATATATATATATATATATATATATGATATCATATTACCAATACTGACCGAAATTAGCAATACGATCGTTCTAGCGTTCTAATGATATGTTGGGTATCTAGTGTAGTCTCCAACACGTCTAACGATCTTCACAGAAACCTATGAAGCTCACACGAGTACTAGGAGCTCAACACTAGCCTGAAATTACAGCTATATTATCAAAATTAGCACTTACCGCTAAGCACGAAGGCTAAGAGTGAGCCAATGATAAACAAACATCAAATACAATCATACCCCATAGCGTTCATATGATCAGGATCCTAAATAATATATATATATATATATACTATTATATATAATATACGTATATAGCTATATGACACCTACAAATCGCGCGTTTACCACTACCATCCACTATTGAATATCACTACTATATATTATATTATGTGATTTTTTAACGACACAGTAGTCAATATATATATATATATATATTATATATATACAATCCCTTGTCGTATATTATAATTGCGTACTTAACGCTTCACTCGCAATACACTATTGCACGTCACCAGGCCATAGTTTATCCAGCATCGTGATCCTAATACCATAAGCGTTATCTTAAGACTTCTTATCGTATCTATTCGATGATCCTCGAGCTGGATACTCTTATCATATAATACTAATCCTTCATAGTAGCGTCCTAATCTCTATATGTATACATGTACAAATCCCGTGAGCACTCATGCGACTAAAAGTTATATATTATATATATATAACTTGCTGATCATGTAAAAACGTACTTAGTCTCTAGGTAAGTGCGCATTCGAGCCCAAATCTTAATATCTATAGCTGCTGCGCTGTAGATCAACTAACTTGACCTCAGTCTTATCAGGCCGGAGTGAACTACAAATCATTTTTACTAACTCTAATAGCCACCAGGCCATCTCGGTAACTTTATCCGAGTAAAAACCTGAGTGTGAGCTATAGCCCTTTACCGCTCAGACTTGCTTGATTAACGTGCTACCTATAATGTCACATAAAGATCTCTTTTATATATATATACACTAGGTATAATAAAATAGTCAATATATATTATTATATTACTTATAAAGTATTTATATACTTATACTATACTTTACTATCATAATAGTATATATATATTATATAGAGAGAGGAGAGATGATGAAGGGGAACAGAGATACTATACCAGTGGCAAAGCTTAATAGACACGCATGAGTGAGACACGAGAACGAGAGAGAGTAAGAGATGAGGAGAGACGGAGATGAGAGAAGATGAGGAGATCGACCGAGAGTGAGATCGAGAGATTCGAGAATTCAGAAGAAATCGTCAGCAGAGAAGAGAGACGAGAGAGCTAGAGCACGAGTACCAGTAAACAATCATACTGCCAGTCACCACTGATTTATTTAATATTTTATCTATATTATATATATATATATAAACTTTAGTATTATATTATATATATATATATATAATATATACTATAATATAACTAATATAATATATATATATATCTATATAATATTATAATATATTATATATACTATATATAATAATAACTAAATAATATATATAATATAAACTATACTATATATATATATATATTATTATAAACTGTTATATATACTTATTTATATATATATATATATATGTATAACTTATATACTATAGTAGTACTAGTATAATATATATAGTATACAGTATAACTATATACTATACTATATATTAATTATAAATATAACTACTATAGTAATAGAATAGTAATCTATAATATATAGTAGTATATATATATATATATTAGCGCTATATACTATATATATATATACTATATTATTACTTATAATATATATATAATTAATATATATATAGTTATAGTAATATATCAAATATATTATTAATAGTATTAGAATATATATATATATATATATATATACGAATTAATAAATATATACTAATTATATATATATATATATAGATAATTATATATTATATATACCAAGGCGTACGATGATAAAAAA